>CAVNYN010271326.1:0-40995 GCA_963692815.1 Nyctanthes arbor-tristis
CATCTGATGAGGTTAATAACTGTTAAAATTGCAAGTAAAGTGAGTTATTCAAAAAAGGGAAAACAACTTGCTATTACTGACTAAACATTGTTGTGAGAGAGAGAGAGAGAGAGAGAGAGAGAGAGAGAGAGAGAGAGAGCAATGACCTGAGTTGTCCAACCATCAAAAGAACCCGCCAAGAGAACCTCTGAAGCTGAATTAGGCCAAATTATGCTGACTGTACGAAGAACATGCAATGCTTTATGGGCACCATCGATTCTCTTCTGCTTCTCCTCCAATTTCCTCTGTGCATCACTGCAAAAGTATGGTAGGGGTGTATTATGTGCTATTTTATTAAAAGTAAATGAATGAATGAATGAATGAGGACCGGAATTAGAAACTGTATTGGATTGCATACATTATTGCTAATGCCATTTTGCCCTCTAATACAGCAAGCTTTGCTCGTGTTGACCTCAAAGTCTCCTGGGCTCTCATGTACTCATTCTCTTTGAACTCCCATGCATCAGGAAGATTTTGCGAATCACTGGAGGAGCTTCCACTAAACTGATTAAAAAAGAGTTACAGATTAAACACCAGCAGAAAAAGTGAAAAACCCCTTCCAGGGGAATGAAAGAAGGTAAACGTTTCTGTTTAATTGTAAAATGCATTTTACGGTTGATAGCCATGTATCTTCTTCCATGTAAAATATGTGAATGTGCAAGTAGAGCAACTGGCTGGCGCACTTTTTTCATTTCCCGTTTTAGAATGGATATGATAGTTTATTTCCACATCATAAGCCTTTGGCTGCAGTATTTTATTTTTTCTTTGTGATGCATGTATAAAACCTATGGACTCCACAACAACAGGGCATTTATGCATAAGTATTATACACACCTCGGGTGATACAGACTCTCTGTTAGACCTCAAGGAATGAAGAGCTGTGTTGAGCTCCCATTCCATGTGCCGAAGACGGGTCCGTATTTGGATGTGATTGAACTCATGTCTATCTGGATCTTCAGGGATATTCTCTGTACTAGCAGTTATTCCATTGCCCACAGCTTCTTTATTTTGTTCCACCTCATTTTTGCCATATGAAATCTCTGCAGCTGCAAAATTTGGGGCACCTAGTCATTGACAAACTATGGTGCCATGTAACCCCACTTTTAAGTTTTAAATCTAGAACATAAATCAAGGTACCTTCAAAACCTTTCTGCTGAATGCTCCAAGTTCTCCATGTGTCTGTATGAATATCGGGGGAAATCTTGCCGCTTGAATTATTCATTACACCTTTGAAGGGAAAACTTGACGTGAATCTGTTGTTATTCCCATCATCAGCTCTGTCTTTTACAAGTATACAGTAAACAACATGTCTCAAGCTTTAGAATGCAAGAACACAGACTAATTTCAAGACAAGTTGATCAACAACATTGATAACAAAGGACAACTTTCAAAAGTACAAGCAAAGCAAGCTGTGAAGAGAGAGGGAAAAAAATAATAAATAAATCCGCTTTTAGAAGTACAAGCATATCAATCCGACTTATTTCCATTTAACAAATCAACTTACCTATTCCCAAAATGCAGATCGGTCTTTTCGTCTTCACTTGAAGAAGTAGTTTGATATCCATGCTTGCCTAAATTAATTCTGAAATCGGTATTCCTCTGCTTCTCCAGCCTGCTCAATATACCCTCTACTCCAGTATCTTCCTCTGCTGGACTTTCTCTGAGCCAAGAAAGAAAACTTCTCACTAATCACTCTTCCAATTAATAAAAATAAATAAGCAAATAGTACATATTGTTAAGGAAACATCTTGCTGGTAAGATTTTGAAGAAAGAAGATCCATAAAATAAAATTTTAAATAAAAATGCCCATTAACTGCAAGAGGATCCATCGGTCAAGGTTTAAATAATTGATTCCATACCCTTTTTTTCTTCATATTTGAGTACAGAGTTCTCATGTCGCAAGACTAAAAATGTTCAGCTAATCGGGTTGAATGGCAAAAAAGTAACAAAAGGATAATAGTAAGTCAACTAAATATCTAGAGAAACCAAAGATAAGTAGAAGATATCCAGTATGGGAGTTGGTATCAAGCCTTCCCCGCTCCAGAGAAAATCATGAATACAGCACATATCTAGAGCGTTAGCAGAAGAAAAATCTCACAGTGGTCTACCAGACGAGGAAGCCAGTTGCAAAGAATTAGAGGAGTCAGAAGATAATCTCTCTCCATTTTCATTCAAAGAATCGCCAGAAAAAGAATTATTATTTATTTCTTTACTTCTCTGTATGTTCCTACTAGGCTCTTCAATGTCAAAATCCACAGCTTCCTTTACATTCTGCCCCACAAGTTCGTCGTTTTCATTCTCCCAACCAAGTGAAAACCACCCACCTCTCTTTTTGATTGCCTCCACCAAGTCCTTTCTACCAGCTCTCACCAGCTCTTCCTTTGTCGGAAACATTGTTGGCTTCCTAGATTTCTCCATAAACTCCATAATTTCAGCCTCCAATTCTCCGTCACTCTCAATCTGTTTACACCCGCAGAACAAAGAACTATAATTATTATCCTCAAAATTCGTCGGACTTTTCACTAAAAGAAGCCTGTGCGAACGGCTAAAGATCGTGGCTTTTTTATAATTTCGAACCCCCTTTTTGGCACCAAGCACACAAACTATAGAAGGGAACAGTCTATTATTCAAATCCAATAAGCGGTTGTGAAATTGGGGCACATGGGTTTGGATTGCAATGAGTGTAACCATCGTTCAGGCATTTCGCAAGCACTTAGAGGTGGGTTTCTTCTCTTAATATATAAACAACCAGTAATCAGAGCACAGGTGCAGGAAAGGAAAGCAAAGGAGGGAGCTGGGGTAATGAAGCAACCAACAATGCACCTCACAATGTCACACTCAGAGAGTACCGTAAAACGCAGCGGGCATTTAATGAATAGTGAATTGTAAAGTATTTTGCTTAGTCGTTTACACTACTAATCTCAGGTTTCCAAGAGTATATAAATATATAGATTAAGGCCACTGGGATATAGAATCAAAAGGTCCCTTTTAGAGTTGAGAATAAAACAAAGTGTATTTGATCAGAAGCCAATATAAAACCAAGTAAGAGACATTGATGCGACTCTATACCTCTTTGGGCAAGTAGAAATCTCAAATTAGTAACATAGTTTGGACTTCTAGAAAATAATAATACTAAATAAATGAGGGATAGCAATTAATTAACTAATAAAAGAAAAATAACATGGTCCTCCGTCCCAATTATATAGTCATGTTACTTTTTTTAGATGTCTCAATTATATAGTCATATTTTCATTTTTGATATTAATTTTTATTATAATTTACAAATACACCACTAACTAACCTTGAAAAAATAGCAAAATTTAAATTGGTCAACCATTGGAATATGCTTAGAATTAAATATGAGCCTTTGGGAAAATGAGAAGAATTAGGATTCTACTCCGGATACATGAGAAGTCCTCACTACATCATCTCATTGTTTAAAATTGTTACCTCAACATTTGAAATGTTAGATTTTATTTAACATTTTACATTTTATCATTTTAACCAACACACATTATTAAATACTATAATAAGAGTATTTGTATATTTCACATTTCCAATATTATTCTTAATCTATGTGCAACACCAAAATAGAGTATATAATTGAGATAGATAGAGTAGTAAATCTTTGGGACTTCTAGTTTTCCCCCTCCATTATTATCGCAAATTTTAATAATAATAAAATATAAAATTAAAGAAACTAAGAACAATAACATGATATATCACATATTTTAATAAAACCTTTTAGTGATAAAAAAATTAAAGAAACTAATAAAGATAATAATAATAGGAAATATCTCAACAGGTAAGGAGAGCGAGGAAATTTTCAATTCTTGGTTAATGATGAGAATGAAGCATACAAGCACCTTTATTAATAGATGAATAAGGGGAAAATTGTCATAAAAATTTGTTATTATTATATCGTAATACAATTTACTACTTGAAAAACCACTTGCAGTTCCATTCACGGTCCACTTGCATTGCATTTTTTTTTAATAATTCACTTGCACTTCTAACTTGATAATCCACTTACATCATGGACTACTTGTGCTGTTACTATACCTCACATGGAATTTGAATATGGTAAATCTATTATTATATCTAAATAGTCATCCATATACACTCAACTTGATTGAACAAATTGGTGAATTCATAAAATTTACATGTATTTTATATTAAAAAAAAAAAGAGCTCTCACGGTAACCTCTTAAGTAATTTATTTTACAATGTAATTTATAGGAGTTTGAATTTCCTTTTTAAATCGTTCACCCTAGTTCATCAATCATGAATCAAATATTTCACTAGCTAGTACTATTACTTCAATGCCAATAGACTAGTGCTCGGATTGTACTAAATAAACGTTATAGAGACATGAAATCAATTAAAAGTCAATCTCAAGTCTCAAAGATTCACAACTTCAAACAACCAACTTTTCTTCATCCAATCCAGGCACCACCACATCTTCCCCCATCATACCACTGTATTTCCTCCCAACAGGAGCTCCAGCTTGTGCAAACAATTCTACCACTGCAGGCAACTTTCTGTAGTACCTTTTCAAAGCATCTACCAGCAATTTATCTTGCAAATTGGGGACGTGCCATACATACACCGGTGGAATAAGATCGTTGATATCTGCCTCCTGCCAAGCATGTTGTCCATCGCGCATTTGGTGCTTGAACGCCTGGCAATGCCTCACTCTATGCCCTTTAGGACCGACTTGGACTTCAGAACAATATCCGCATGTTTGAACACCATACTTCTGCATAAGTTCTATGGCCCCGGACCTCATTTTTTCCCATGCTACCATCCCTCGAACAGCGTTACCTGCACATTGCCCATGAATTAACAATTTCATTAGGGGTGAATAAGAAAAGGAGATTTAACGGGCTATAATGTTACCCAACTCAGAATATTGTTTCAAGGAATAATACAATAAAAGAAAGATGTAACAGATTTTGCCAGATCCTAAAGTAAAAATATATGCACTTAAAAAGGATTTTTCTGTACCATGCCCTGTGTTCAAGTAGTGGAGTTAATTAATCAAACAGTGGGGGTACTGGAGTGCCTAAACTTAAAGAAGTTTGACTGCTAGTTTAAATGAATTCTTATTGAAAGGATAATAGCATAAGGCTGACCTTTAAGATCACTACAAGGCACATTTGAAGGTTTTCCACAGTCATTTGACCTGTGCCCCATCTCCCAAAAGCCTAAGGCATTTATGCTCTTTTTAGGTAAATCATTTTTGGGGAACTTCTTTTCAAAATCTATTATCCTACCGGCAACGCGGTAAACAGGGAATTCTCTTCTTCGTGTTGGATACTCAGGAATGTCAACACCTGCCTGAATGCACAATTCCACAGTGGCCGGAATCCGATCAACTTCTAGCCGCTCGTTGTGGGAAACAGCTTTACCCAACCTATCATACAGATGAAAACATTCCACAACAGGCAATACATGCTCTATGCCACCCCTCTCCCAAGTGTGCTCTTTGTTTCTCTTACTACCACTGACATTACATGTTCTGATCTTATGTGGCGGATCGCCTATGTGAATTTCTCCACAAATTCTGCAAGAAAAAAAGGGGTCCACATTCAAAGCAAGCTGAGAAAACATTCTTTTAAACAACGACTATTTCAACATTCTCAAACTGAAGCTCACAAAACGGTGACTATTTTAAGAAACAACACACATTAAAGGGTCTCTCAGTTACCTATTTTCCATGAACATTTCTTGTACCAGAAATAAAAGAGGCCGCCAACGATTTCCATTAGATGTGGGATAAACAAATTCAATTTGAGTTCTACATAAAACTACCACATGTAAAGGGCAGCTCTAATAAACCTCCCCTTGCAGAGTGGAATTAACACTGGGCAACCAAAGTAATAGCGTCGAATGTAATAACACTAATCTAGGAATGCAATTCACGATCATTTTCATGGCAAAATCTATGTTTACCTGCAAGAATAAATAGGAATGCTATCAACAACTCCGGAAATGCAAGTAGATAATTCACTTCTGGCTGCTAAAACTTCATAAGCAATGGGTATTAAATCTTTTACCAACAGCCCATCTTCTGGAGGACTTAGAGTGACCTCTTTAACCACTGTTCTTTCTTTCTTTTCCTGTTTAGTTTTATGCTTCACTTCATTAATATCAGTCACCCATGGCTTTCTATCAGACTTGCTCAAACCTCTTGATGGCATGTGACCCAACCCAGGTGAGTATAGTGCACAAGGGTAGTTTTTTAACTTGTTAGCAGCTGAATTCTTCACATCGTAACATTTTGAGATTATCTGATTGAAGTGCAAGATGGTTCGAGCTCCTCTTGGGAACATTACTAGGATTGGTATGCTCAAAATCTGAAAGTTCCCGTTTGAATTACCTATTGCGTATTTCAGCCACCAATTCTTTGTCATGTTCACTCTGTTTACATCCACACAACCAAGAAGTACAATTACTATCCTCAAAATCCCCAGGCCTTTTCACTACAAGAAACCTGTGCCAACGGCTAAAGATTGCGGCTTTTTTTATAATTTCAAGCTCCTTTTTTTACACCAAACACATAAACTAGATAAGGGACCCGTCGACCATTCAAATGCAATAACTGGTCGTCAATTTGGGGTATCCAGGTTTTGGTTTGCAATGACTGCAGCCATCGTTCAGACATTTCGTCAAATACATAGAGATGGGTCTCTTCTTTAATTATAAACAACTGGTAAAGTAAAGAACCGATGGAAACTCCCCGGGAGACAGAAATTTATACAATTCTTTACTTCCATACTAAAACCCTGAATAATCCACACTTCATGTTAGTAAATTTCTGAGTTTCAGTTTCTTCTTAGATTATAACGTGAGTAGATTAGGGTTCTCCAAAAACTGGGGCTGAACTGAAGCAGAATGTTGACAGAAAGTGAAGTAAAAATTGCAGCTTTTGGATGAGTACCCGTAGGAGCTGAACGAATAAAGGAGAACGAAAAGCACGACGAAACCAGAACAAGAAACGAAGAAAGAGAGCGGGGAAAAATGCAAAAAATGCGTCGCATATGGCTGGAAAAAAAGGAGGAAAAAGGGGCAAAAAAAAAAAACAAAAAGAAAAAAAAAATTGAACGGAAATCTGGCCACGTGTACCATATATCAACACGTCACTATAAATCCGAGGTTTAGTAAACCCCCAGCAGAACCCACCGATTCACACTGGGTGACTCAAAAATGGACTCACCATCACCACCACCATTTTCATCATCAGTTTCGCCGGCGCAGCTGGCAGTTGCGGCGTTATTTGGCGCTTCGGTAATGGCAATCTCCGCCTTCTACATCCACAAGCGAAGTGTCGATCAAGTCCTCGATCGCCTCCTCAACCTCCGGCGCCACCAATACATTTCCGAGTCCGATGCTGAGGATTCCGAGTTCGCGGAGAGAAAGATGAATGTAAATACATCGAGGTGTAAAGATAAATTGTTAAGGTCATTTGATAAAATTGATGGTGATAACGATAGTAAGGAAGAGGGAGAGGTGAGGAATCATCTTGGATCACGTTTCATGGCTAATGCGATGGTTATGAAGAACGGGAGGATTAATGAGGAAGTGGATGGTAATGTGCAATCGGAGGAAGTGAATTCTTTTGATAACATTGATGTGATTCCTTCTAATTTACCTCCACTTCCGACTGATCAAAAGGATGGTAAATTTTCTTTCTTTCGAGAATCTCCGTGACTTACGGAGTCTAGATTGGGAACTATGATAGGAATAATGTATGATTGCAGTGCAGTTAATTGACGTTTTCATTATGCTTCAATGTTTTGAACTCTGTGTTTATATCCTGTCCAATCTAACAATGATTCCATATGTTTATATGACCGGGAAATGTTTCATCTTTTGACCTACATGAACTGTTATCATGTGTTGAATGCGTGCCCAAAAAAAAAAATACAAAATAAGAAAAAAGAACGGTGTTTCAGAATAAGAATACAATAAGATCATTCAAGATTCGTATAGTTGTTTTGTAAACATGCAAAAGTAGTCTTTTGTGTAATCTAGTTAAAATTTGTGATTTTGAAGCTTTACTTAAAATTTTCATGGTTGTACTTTTTCTTTTTGCCTCTTGACAAATGTGAAGATACTTGTATGATCGGTGTTTTATCCTTTTCTGTAGGTGAGGATCCATATGTGAGCAGTTGCGATCCAGAAATGCTGTTTGGATCGTCAGCTAGACTAGTGACTCCACAGTCGGCAGGTTATGCATTTGAGGATACAGGAGGTTCTGATGAGGAAGGGACTGAGCTTGCAACTGGAGAGAACTGTGTTGCATCATACCAAAATGTAAAACTAAAATTCAAAAGAAAAAGAAAATAAAATATAAAAAATGATTCACCTGTTGAATTCATTTTTAATAATTCATTTTCTGGGCATCTGAAGTTACTCTTTTAGCTTCATGTTTTCTTAATTTATACTTTTCATTTTTATATTTCGGCAAATGTTTTTGCATTCTTTTTTGGCCTTAATTGCCACATGCTTGTCTAATGCAATTATTGACCTCATTCAACATTGTGCTACCATCTTGCTACCATCTTGCTATATTTCAGCTTCATTGGTTTAAATCTTTAACTTGAAAGCCACTTCTCTTCCTCCCCAACTGAAGCTGCACTCTGTACCATCATTTTCAACAGAAATAATTCTTCTTGCATTACATCTTATTAACCAAATCACGCCACATCAACATGTACTATCTCTCTCTGTATACACCTTGTTTTTGGAATGACATCTATTTCAATTTATGTCACCAGCTCTTTTTGAGACCATACGCAGTTTTAATTTGCTGTCACATTTTGAGCTTTGATGTCATTGTATTTCTCAATTTGAAAAATGAAAACCCATTGTGTTTATCAACTTGTCAAAAGTGAAACTAATATCTTCCAATTGCTAGCTCAAAAATATGCATCTTATTTTCTTTTATTTCTATTTTGGGATTTATGTATGGAGTATTGTTATTACTTTTGGGAAGCACCAGGAATATCATCTATAAAGAATTGTGTTTGAATTTGTTCTTCTTTTCTGTCACGTTGCAGGATACAGATCCACCCAGCATTCCAATAAAAGCAGAAAGCAATACTTTTGTTCAAATTCAACATCCTGAAGCAAAGCTTAATCTAGATCAACATGTTAGAAAAGCAAATACAGTTTTATTGCACACTGCTGGAAATGATCCCATTTTTTCCAACATCATCTTGCCACTAACGACTGTACTGCATGGTATTCTGACCTTCCTGAACCTATAGAGTTCTAGCAGATATGTTTTGTCTGGTCATTGTTACTCTTAGATTTTCATTTACCTTTCTCCTCTCAAACCATAGATTGGATGATTTTCTAGTTGTGTTTCCCTTCGAAACCAGCACATTGGTTACGCGAACTGCAAAATAAATTCCTAGAATTTGAGCCTTAAGTTAAGGGGTTTCTTGTCTGCTTCTGATGCTTTACATATAACTAGGTTATTCTCTAATAATTGTCAAAATATTTGAAATCAGACTCAATGAATGTTGAAGAACAAGAAGTCCTCAAGATGATTCGTGAATGTTTAGATTTGAGGGAAAAGTATGTTTTCAGGGAAAATATTGAACCATGGATGAAGAACACAGCCCAATTGAGCAAATCAAATGTCAATGACGATCCATTTCGTTTTGTCCCTGTTGAAGCATCTTCTGTGAGTTGTCATTTCTCACTCAACTGCATACAAAAATTGTCAAGCCGTTAATATATTTTAGGCCCCATTATCTGATATCGTTTATATGAGCTGCAAGCAGCACTATTTCAGAATGGAAGATGGCGTGGTGCATGTTTATCCAAGTGAAAACGGTAAGCTTTGAGGAGTTGTAGCATTATATATATTACTATTTTATATGCATCCTGGCATCTCACAACAACATTGATATGTCAATTAATTTTTCTTTGAAAAATTCTAGATACTGAAGAACTCTTTCCCGTTGCGAGTTCAACAAGATTCTTTACGGATATGCACCATCTACTGAAAGTTATGTCCGTTGGAAATGTTCGGTCTACATGCCACAACCGATTAAGATTTCTCGAGGAGGTACTGCTCTTATCGGCCCTCTTTGTAGGATCTTCACTTTTATACTCCACTCGTTAACTTATATGCGATTACCATGCAGAAGTTCCGTCTTCATTTGCTTGTGAATGCAGATAGAGAGTTTGTGGCTCAAAAGAGTGCACCCCATCGTGATTTTTACAATATCCGGAAAGTCGACACTCATGTTCACCATTCTGCCTGCATGAAACAGAAGCATCTTCTCAAGTTCATCAAGTCAAAATTAAGGAAAGAACCTGATGAGGTATTCAGCATGATGCTTTTTTTCAAAAATTCCATTCTCTTCAACTGCTGCATATATCTTTAGCTTACAAGTACAATTGCATTATTTGTAAGTTTCCTCTTATTGATTTTCGGGAATGATGCAATCCTCATAATGGTGCAGGTCGTTATATACCGCGATGGGCAATATCTTACACTGAAAGAAGTCTTTGACAGTCTAGACTTAACGGGGTTTGCATTAATATATCTGCTTTTGTATTTTTCCCTGAAAGACACTTCATTTTTAGTTCTTCTCAAGAGCACATTTGTGTGTGATCCCATTGCAGGTATGACCTTAATGTGGATTTGTTGGATGTTCATGCTGATAAGAGTACCTTCCATCGATTTGACAAATTTAATCTCAAGTACAATCCTTGTGGACAGAGTAGGCTTAGAGAGATCTTTCTAAAACAGGATAACCTCATCCAAGGTCTGTTTATTAGGAAAATGCATTCACTGTTACCTTGAGAGTTATGAAACCGTTATTCTTAATCCACAAAACTTATGAGAAAATGACTAACAAATCTCAAACAATGAAGATTAAGATACATAGAATTAGGACAACGCTACAAATCCACCCCATCTCATGTTCACCCCACATCCACCCCCATTGAGTTGCTTATGTATCGCGATAATTTTGCGATAATTTGTTTCTAATTTATCGCGATATATAATTAATTCAATGGGGTGGATGTGGGGTGGATGTGAGATGGGATGGATGTTTAGCATTATCCATAGAATTAACATGTACTCTTGACTTTTAATTGCTTATTTTTAGGAAAATGGTGTAATTGTTGTTTTTCCCCTTTTCTTCTGTTTGTGTTTTGTTCACGAGTTATTGATCACTTGCATTTACTTAATTTCATTGGTTCATCTTCTGATGAATTAGTTCATAAAATGTGTATCCTATTTTCATTTTGTCTTTCTATTATTTTAGGACGTTTCCTAGCTGAAGTGACTAAACAGGTTCTTTCAGATCTTGAAGCAAGTAAATATCAGGTAGGTTCCCAGTTTTTGCATCTTTCAGGAGTGTATTCCTTTACCCTGTTCACATCTTTGAAGTTTCACTCATTTTTTTTAAGGAATAATACAATGTTACTAATTATTTGCACGTATGAAAGATATCCAATCCCAAGAGCTTTTTAGGTATGAGGTTTTCTTTTCCTTGAGGCTCTTATAAGTTATACCATTTTGGAGCCTTTGGTGGGCACCCAGGATAAGGTATTTGGTCTCCGTGGAAAATTTCACTACTTATCACCTTTTTTTTTAACTTCAACTAGAAGATGGAAGATGTCTCTTTCTTCTGCACCAAGATGAATTGTGGAAATCAATGTGCATAACATGCTATCGTATAAGTCATATCTGAATCATAAGAGTCAATCTCCACTTATTTGGCATCCTAAATAGAAGACATTAATGGTTAAGCTTCTCCACTAAGGATGTTTGTTGGAGTCAAAATATCGCCAAATTGGTGATTTTTCTTTCTGAACCATTGTTCTTCAATGAGAAAGCATACAGCTTGCTGCTTAAAAGAGTAACTGATTTAACATGTATATGTTGATTAGCCCAGAATTGGACTGCTTGGATTTTAATATTCAGCCCAATGCTATAAAGAAATTAGAAAAAGAAAAAAAGGAGAAAGAAAGAGAAAAGAAAAAAGAAAAAAGCCGTGCCTTGATACTCATACTAGACCAGCACGGAAATGGCTTTGTAAATTTGCTCTTGGTAAGTGTCAAGAGCATGTGCTAGAGCAAAAATCATGAATAAATAGATATGCAGATCATGCAATCACTGTTCTAAACCAAATAATTCATATGCTTTCTGGATTGATGGATGATGCAATCAGCTGCTGATGACTTGTATGTTCTCCCAATATTTGGGAAATATCAGAAACACTTATTCTCCTGACTTTACGTCACACCTTTCTGTTTATTATTCTTCATGTGATATAGTCGCCTTTTTAGATAGAGACATTTATCATATTTACCACAATAATTTGGCTGATTATTAAGTGAAAATTCTTCATTATTTGGACTGAATTATTTGTTTACGATGTCCATAACATAATTGAAGCAGCATGCTGATCACATGCCCATTTTCAATCAGGTTGAAATTACCGTGCCTACTAGCTCAGGCCTCTTGACAAGATTACTTGTGTACATAACCTCATATATTATTATTTTTATCCACATTATCATTATTGCCATCATCTATACTATTTTTATTTATTTATTCATCTATTTATTTGTTATTAATATTTTTTATTTTTTTGCAACTTTTCACTAGAGTTATAGTAATCTTGAATACCTTAGGACTTAGGAGCTTTCCTGATATAAAATTACATGAATGAATCTTTTTTAGCAATTTAGTTCTTACTTTATGATCTTAAACAACTAATACATCTATGTGACTTGGAAGTTGGAACTTGTGTTAGGCTGTATTTTTCCTTAAATCAAATGTATTGATTTATTATGTTGATGATTTTATCATTTGCATTGCATAATTTGGCAGAAATTCTAATCTCATCACACTCCTTTCAGATGGCTGAGTATAGGATTTCAATTTACGGAAGGAAAAAAGATGAATGGGATCAGCTGGCAAGTTGGTTTGTTAACAATGCAATTTATAGCGACAATGCTGTTTGGTTGATTCAGGTGACTTGGAATGATATTCTTGGTCTGTTTGTATACGATTTCTGACTAACAATAATTCCATTGGTATTTTTTGATAGTTCAAGTTGCAATTTTTCCCTTCTCTCTTGTATCTTTATGTGAATGCAATTTCAATAGACCATGTGCCAGAAACCACACATGAACATTAGTTGTGGTTGCTAAACATTTCACTGCATTACCTTTAATCACTAAGATTTCTTTATTGAGAGCCATGCATTATGTAGTAGGCAGGATAATGAAGCCCATCATGGAGATGCATCTTGTTGATGGCAGATATTTTGTGGTCCTATAAGTGAAATTTCTATAATAAGGTACCGAGTGTCACTCAATATGCAACTGATGCAACATGGAAAGTTTATTCTAGCATCGTTCAGCAAGTTTTAATGAGTGAAATAGAGCATGGTCTGCTTTGGCTGCAGTAGTTATCCATTTTATTCTCTGAGTCGTGTTGTAACCAATTCTAGACTGTTCTATGGCTTGCAATCTTATCTATCATTCTATAAGTTGATCCTTTTGTGAAATTGAATCTGAAAACGAAATTGAAATTCTGCAGCTGCCAAGGTTATACAACGTCTACAGGAGTATGGGAACTGTAACATCTTTTCAGAATATATTGGATAATGTCTTCATTCCACTATTCGAAGTCACTGTGGATCCGAATTCTCACCCTCAACTACATGTATTTCTATTGCAGGTCTCTTTTAAACCTCAATGCCAAGCATCTTAATCTTCATCTATTTGATATTTTTACTCATTCTCTCAATGAAAGTTTTGTGCTTGAGTACACAACATAGTCTGAAATCAGCTCAGTATTAACATCTAATATCTAACCTAACTAGATTTGCTCTCTTTCTGAGTTGAGGAATGCTAAGATAATTCTTACTTTTGCACCCTTCTACTCGTGAAGCTTCTTGCAGGTGTTACTCTAATTCACTTAATGTTTCTTTGGCTTTTTGGGCTTTAAAATACCATTTATGTTTTTCTACCTATTTTCCATACAGTGTAAATTTTGTTGAGGTATTTATCTGGAGAGCTCAGTGAGAGTGTTAGCATATCATTTAAGACAACAGGTCAAACTGGAGATGAGTCTATTAAATCAATCTAGAGCAAAGATTTATTAGGTGACCTTTAATTTTTTTGTGTGATGTTCTTTTCTTCCTATGTTAATGCTAGCTGAAGATAAATTGCCTATTCAAGATTAAACATCTGAAGATTTTTTAACATATTCTAAAGAAATGTGCTTGATTTTGCATTTATTTCCATTTGAATGTAGTTTTCTTGTGTCTTTTCTCCCATTTTGACAGTAAAGATGTCAGCTTTCTTGCTCAACTTTGCATAACATTATATGTACACCTCTTCTTTTCTTGGATGCCTGATTGTGGTATTTTCAATACAGGTTGTAGGTTTTGACATGGTAGATGACGAAAGTAAACCAGAGAGAAGGCCTACAAAGCATATGGCGAGACCATCTGAATGGACAAATGAGTTCAATCCTGCATTTTCATACTATGCTTACTACTGCTATGCTAACTTGTATACACTCAACAAGGCCAGTACGGTTCCCAAGTCAAATTAGAACTGAATGAAACATTTGTAACACATATATTGAAATATGAGTGGCTTTGTGTTTATTGAATATCATTTCTGGAGGAAGTGAATCTGATATTAGAGTGTGGGTTAATGCATCTAGAAAAGGGTAGTTTTCAGACGGGGAAAATAACATTTCAGCTTTATATTTCTGCATTTTCAGCATATTGTTAAAATGCTTCTCATCTTGAATAAATTAAATCCATGTCTCACGTTCTTCATTTCCTTCTCAGCTTCGTGAATCCAAAGGGTTGCCAACAATCAGATTTCGTCCTCATTGTGGGGAGGTATGTTCTGATAAATCTTTCTACGACATCTCAACTTTTGTCTTTTCTGGGGTCCAGAATATAATCAAACCACATTTATCTTAATGTAGGCCGGTGACATTGACCATTTAGCTGCTGGATTTCTTTTGTGTCACAATATATCACACGGGATCAATTTGCGGAAATCCCCAGTCCTGCAGTATCTATACTACCTTGCTCAGGTTCTTTATTGACTCGATGTTACTTTCTTCCTGGCTGACACAGATATTACCCATTTTAACAGAGAGCATGTGGCATAGAAGCAACGAGTGTCATGTTACCATCACCATGCTGTTTTAATTTGAATAGTCCAAATAATTGATAAACTCAGCTGTGACATAGAGAATGACATAGAGTGCTGTGTTTTAAGCTATAAAGTTTATCCAATAATTATATATCTGCAAGTTTATCACAATTGTATGATGACAATGTGTCAACAAGGTTTGTTTCATCTATGTGATTGAATATATTATTGTGTCAGCTAATCCTTTGTCTTGATTTTGCTTCTTGAATTTTAAGATGTCATTGGCAACTAATATTAATTTTCAGATTGGTTTGGCAATGTCTCCACTAAGCAACAACTCACTTTTCTTGGATTATCATCGCAATCCATTTCCCATGTTCTTCCAGCGTGGCCTGAATGTGTCACTATCAACTGATGATCCCTTGCAAATTCATTTGACAAAAGAGCCTCTGGTGGAGGAATACAGTGTAGCAGCCAAGGTTTGTTCTTTCCTTCTCCCTCATTTTTTTGAACGGTTATTCTCCCTCATTTAATGCTGCCTGCGTGTGTATTTTTACAAACTTATTTTGTATCAGGTCTGGAAGCTTAGTTCATGTGACCTTTGTGAGATAGCGAGGAATTCTGTTTATCAGTCTGGATTCTCTCATGCTGCGAAGGTAATGCAAATATAATACATGATAGTGAAATTAATGCAAAATTTTGTGATTCTTTTGCGTACCTCTGCCAACATACTTTTACTCCAAACAGATTATAAGATGTAATTTGGTATATAATCTGTACTTGGAGTAAGATTGATGTAGCAAGTTGGTAGCCTATTTGCATGTCCATGTGAAACTTGAAATTGTGTAATGGGCAAAAGTTACAGATTACTAAGACTAAGTTCCCGACTGTAACATAGTTGAATACTCCACATGCAATGTAACCCTTCCATATATTTGTGGGGATGGGTTATTAAGGGTCCGTTTGCTTTCGAATGAGATATTGTGATATTTCTTGCCACTTTAACTACTGCTTTCTCAGTCATTTCCTGATGAATCAATTCATTAACTGAAAAGAAGAGGGATTTCCCATATTATGTACACGGTGAACCCAAGAGCTGCAAAACGTCTCTCACACAGGATAGGAACTTCAAAACATCAATAGAGTGAACATCTTTTCTCTAAATTGTTCTTTCTATTGACATCCACAATCTCATTTAGAATTCCTTTAGCGTAGTAGTACATAGTTTGTTTTGCCATAAAATTCTGAAGTGTCAGATACCATACATCATATGATAATTTCATATGCTAGAGATTTGAAGTACATTCGTGTTCTCTTCTACTTCGAGGGATCCTGAATTGATAATTTTATAATAGGTGCACTCTCCTTTTTTCACTCCATCATCTTATTTGCATGCTAGTAGAGAAATTACTTAAATGGAATTGGCTACATATGAATAAACTAGAGATAATAAGGACTTATCACTAGATCTGGTTTGCTTTAATCTTCGCAGTTGCACTGGCTTGGAGATGAATACTATAATAGAGGTCCTGAAGGAAATGATATACACAAGACTAATGTACCCAACGTGCGTATCGACTTTAGACACGAGGTCAGCTTTCCTATGCTTCTGTTAAATTTTTCCTCATAGAGGTTTTGGTGATCAAATATGAATGAGCCTGCTCTAGACAAGCCATCTTTTGAAATAAATGGTGATCTTATTTTGAATTTATACACTTCTGGGTTCTACTCTACTCAATCAACTGTGAATTTTGCAGACATGGAAGGCAGAGATGCATTATGTCTACTCTGCTGGAACACCCAACCTTCCTGAGATGGTAGACCATTAAGGGGAATATATGGCAATGGCAGAAGAATCTTCATAGCTCAGTTTCTACTTCTCTGTTTTAAAAGAGTTGTCTTAAAATGCAACCAAAGACATCCAAGCTATTTTCTTTTACTGTTAAGATGTTATTAGAATAATAATGTTATTATTATCATCAGTTCATGTGGAGTGGTATAAATTGTCCTATTCAATCCAATACACTTATTCTTAAATCCTAGTTATAATTTTTTGAGTAAAATACTATCATTTGCCACTTTTTCTTGCTAATACTCCAGATGTGTTGATTTGCTTGCCTAATGAAATTCTCTACTTTACTTGTAATTGTATTTACTTTAATATTGTTTATTACTTGCTTTTATCTTTTAACATAATTTTTGGGTATGGATACTGTAAAAATAGAATGTGTAAAAATAGAATGTAGTAATAAGAGATAAAAATCGAGAAAAGTCTATGAGTCAAATTTAAAATTGTCAGAAAAAAGAAAAGAAAAGACAAGAAAAAGAAATATATCTCTATTATATATATATATATAACTTAAAGTGGGATAGTCTATTTTAGGTTTTGGGCGGGAAAATTTTACTTGCCAAATCTAGAATTTTTGTTTTCTGTTTTTTTCTTTTTTTTTTTTGTTTTTTTTGCAGTGGAAAATTGCATGCAAAGCATTGAGACCGACCAGGTGTTAATTGGTACCTTATGACCCTTTTTCATTTCCAAGGCAATTCAACTAATGACTTTTAATTCTTTCAAAAAAAGAAACCTAATGACTATTAATGATTGCGAGTCAGCCGTGTGTGTAGCCCTTTTTTTTTAAGTTTTTTTATTCATTTTCTTTAGGTTTTTCTATTTTTTATTTTCTAAAAGAAATTTTTTTTTTTAATAAATTTATTGTTACTTATGTTCCACCAAAATTTATGGTTAATTTCTTTTTTGAATTTAGAATTATTTTTTGAAAACAATGTTTTCTATTTTTGTATTTTATATTTTGAAAGTTAAGGAAAATATTCCTTATTAATTAATTCTTGGCCTAATTTGTATTGAACCTATAGTCACTTCGTTTTTAAAAATAGCGTTGAATGATTCATATTTTAAATAAATTAGCATATTTATGTATATCATAATTACATGATGCTATCTTCACAATAATAATGTGTCATAAATAAGTTGCCTTTATTAATTATTTTTAATACTTACATATATTGATTTTTCAATAACTTGCCATTTTTTTCAAATAATTATTACTCCCTTGCCCATAAAAATTGTCCCAGTTTCATTTTTTTGTCCCAAATTATTGTCTACTTTAGTTAGTTAGTTTTTCAATTTTCTAATGTGCCTCTATTTAATATGCATTAATATTAATAAATAAGAACTAATATTATGAAGTTGAATAACAATTAAATGAAGTGTATATTAAGAAAAATGTACATAAATTCTACTTCTCTAATAATATTAATTAGATTTTCTTAAATTATTATGTGAAAAATGATATGAGACTATTTTTTTACTGGACAGAAGCATTATTTATGCTTTAGAAAAATTTATGGTTATTCTTTTTTTGTATTTACAAATTTTCAATTAGAAACTAATGAAAACATGGTTAAATTTTTTATTTTTGTATTTTATTTCTTGGAAACAAAATGAACATACACGTTATTAATTAGTTCCCGACCAATTTCTATTTAGCTTAATTGTAATTAATCAGTCTAAAAATAACATTTAACGATGTATGTAAAAAAAATAAATTAGCATATTAATTAAATGTGTCGTAAATCAAGTTGTATTTTATTAATTATTTTTAATTGGGAAAATAAGTTGGCATATCAATTATTTCTTTATTACATTTTTAGAACTGTGTTTAAAAAAAAAAATGCATTCCTAGACGTTAAATAAGTTCATCAAGCAATATTAACAGTTGGCTGTTTTGTAGATTTTTCTCTCTGTATTTTTTTATTTTCTTAAAATTATAATTATTTTTGTTTAAGAAACTATATAATGATTTATTTTGTTAATTAGAATTTTTTTAATTAGAAACTAATGACATTGTATTTTTTTTCCTTTTAGCGAAAAACATGTGTCCTTATTTCTTTATTTATTTTTTATGTGTGGATGATGATGATGATGATAATAATAATAATAATAATAATAATAATAATAATAATAATTTTGACTAATTCTTATTTACCAATATTCAAATTTTTGGTGTTACAAAAAAAGAAAGGTTAACTATGAATTGATTAACATTAAATAACTTTATTAAATAATAATATAATGGATTGGCTCCTTTTGTGCATTATTATAGACTTTTCTTTTTTTCCCTCATTTTTTAAGATTATAATTGTTTATCATTAGAAAAACTATAATTAACTTAAAAACAATAATTATCTATTTCACTACTTTAAAATTATTTAATGAAAACTAACGACATTATTTTTTTTATTTTTCCGTAAAAATGTGCCCTTATTTGTTTATATATTTATTTTTTTTGCGTGCACAAAATAAAAAAAATTTGACTAATTATATCATAATATGTTACGCTACATTTACTATGGTTTATATTTATAATGATTTGAATGATATTCATTATTGTAAAATAAATTTTGTATATTATGATTTCTGTGCATCGCCTAAGTGATTTAAAAAATATATGATGATTTCTGTATAACAGAAATTGAATGATTTACGTAGTTGTAAAATATATTTGACATATTACCTTTTTTTCTTACGCACTATTAAAGATTTAGAAAATCTCTAAGACACTCTTTAATTCCAACATACTCACTACTTTAGAGAGTAAATGTCTTAAAATATGCTCCAACAAATTCGTTAAATTAACTTTTAAAAATAGAGAGTGCGATTTGACTCTTTAACTTTTATTAACTCGTGATGATGATGCAATCGGGGAGGGGACAAGACGGGAAAAAATCTCGTAACCCGCGCCCGTTTTACACTTTTCTTTTTTGCTTTTTTTTTTTCAACGGTTCATGTGTTAGTTTAAGCTGTGAATGTTTGATATTACTCTTAAAAGGTTATGGGTTTAAGTCACGGCAATGCAAATTACTTGTGGTTTTTAAATTAAATAATAATAAATTATTTTTAATAAAACGGGTTTCGGGACGAGGCAAGGAAAACAGTTCCGCCGGCCAGGCATTCCGGGTGGGACTGGACGCCTCGTCTGCACTCATTCTTGACGGGCGGGTCCCCACGGGGTTTGGGTTTCGAGTATACTTTGCAATCTCTATGCAAATGTCTAGGATTGATAAACAAGGTGTTTTAGGAAAAATTACTTTTTTTGATCGTATGCAACGCACGGGTAATTCATCGTATTTATAGAATGATTGTAAGGTTCTAAAGTCAACTAAGAACATGAGACTTCAAAATAGTGGGTCGAGTGGAGAGTCAGATAAGTTGAAGGCTTTCTCAAAGTGGATTATGAGCATAGGTGATGGAACTGATTGTGGACAAAATGATGGACATGCCACTATTGAAGTTCCTGATGACCTCTTAGTGCATTATACAGATGATCCTATCGCTGTAATTATGAAAAGCACTTACCCTATATTTTCGTGTCACAATAATGATGCAAGTTACCTACATGGTAGAGCAATCCTAGCACCAACATTAGATGTGATTGAATCTGTTAATGATTACGTGATGTTACATATTGCAGTTGAAGGAACATCATATTTAAGATTTGACTCGTGCTGATTTCTTAGTTAGTATACATACATCTGAGTTCTTAAATAGCATTAGATGTTCAAGAGTTCCAATCGTGAGTTGAAATTAAAGACTGGAACGCCAGTAATGTTATTGAGAAATATAGACAATTCTTTTAGGTCGTGCAATGAGACGACATTGGTTATAACTAGATTGGGGAAATATGTATTGGAGGCAAATATTCTTTCATGTGCTCATACCAACCACAAAGTGTTGATCCCGATGATGACATTGACACGCTTTGACACTAGGTTGCCCTTCAAATTTCAGCAGAGGTAGTTTCCCAGTATTATTTCATACGCAGTGACTATAAACAAAAGTCGATGCCAATCACTTACCAATGTTGGACTTTTTTTGGAAAAATCAGAGTTTAATCACGAACAATTGTGTATTGCATTCTCCAGAGTTACAAATCGCATAAGACTAAATATTGAGACTTGTGGTGATGACCCTGCTTAGAGAAAGTTCACAACCAACGTAGTTTTCAAAGAGGTTTTTCGAATTTTAGGGTTAATTAGATTTACATTTGACATTCAAATGTAAATTCTTATTAATTGTGACATTCAATATCATTGATTAAAACTTCTTTTACATATTCATCAAGAATATTCATTCTAATTTATTATATTAATTTATCATCCATCAACCGATTTCGTTATAGTATCAATGGTTAGAAAATATATAATTTATGATTAAATCATTTTTAGAGAAAAATAGCCATTTTTTTGGTCTTGTGCAACGCAAGAGTAATATACTTGTGTGTGTGTCTATATATATATTTGAACATTGAACACACCTACGTTTTCAAAACTTAGTATTTTCCAACAATGATAAAACGTTGGATTTTTCAACAAAAAATAAAAAGAATTATATTTGATAACAAAATAAATGAGGTTACTGGTATGAATATTTCACTAGAAAATGCTAATGGTTATTACTTACACGTTGGACCATAAAATGTACATCAACGGATCTCTAAAAGACCCCAAATAAAGAGGTTCGGACTCAATAAAACAAGAGCGATGTGTTCAAAACTATCTGGGGTTTTTCAATTTAGGGAATACTTGATGTTTGTTTAACGTACATTAGCCCCTTTTTTTGTTAAATCAGTTTTTCATCTCAATCCCTAGCATAGAAAATCAACGGTCAAATTCACCTGTATTAGTATATTAGTCTAAAAGAAATTTAAATAAATTTGATTAAGTCTCGATCTAATACTATATAATATGACATTTTATCATACCATGTGATTATATAACGTGTATCGAGACACACTATATAAAAAATTACAATCACATAACGTATCTTAATACACGCTACATAGTTGTATAGCGTCATTTATTGGGTTACCTCAATTTTTCGATGTAATCCATGACCCAATCCAGTAGCGTCCCCCAACACCATGCTCCAAAAAAAAAAAAAAAAAAGGAAAAAAAAACCCTCTCTACCATAAAACCTCACTCCGTCGGTCTACTCCCCCACTACCCAAACTTTTTCTCTCGGCAAAACCCTCGCCGAACGCCGTTCGCGGCGGCGCAAATCATCACGCTAATCGTGTTTCCGTTGTTTCTTAGTCTTATCAACAACCGGAATGGCTTTGGCGACGGCGGCATCGTCCTCATCATCCGAGTTGGCAACCGATGGACCTGTCCTGAACCTTCTCAGCAAACGCCTTCGCGCCCTCCGGAAGAAGCAGAACCGGATACTCCAAATGGAGGAGTCGATGGCGCAAGGAAAAACGTTAAACAAGGAGCAAGAGGAAACACTTAAAACAAAACCCTCCGTAATTGCCGGCATAGAAGAGCTCGAAAAGCTCCGCCAGCCACTTGCGGATGCTGTCGCCCAAGAAGTTTCCATCGCTTGCCAGAAACTGGCATCTGAAGCCCCATTCAAAGAAACCGCAGATGAGGGAACCCCTGAATCTGAGGTGGTGCGGGAGACCAAGGCGGTGGATGAAGAGAATCAGAATTCTGAGGACACTTCTGTGAATGTAATCTCCGATCTGATGAATTTGCTATATTTTGGTAGTGTGTTTGATGTGAAGACTCTGATGAGGGCTCATGACAATATGCTCACAAGGACTCACGAAAGGCACTGTTGCTTGGCTTATGATTATGTTACGGATGATGATGCCACCGATCCCTTGAAAGAGCGGGACTTGGACCTGATCTCGATGCTGGGCAGTATGGTGCTCTCGCGGCCTGTGGACTCAAGCTTGTCCCATAAGAATGCGCTCCAGCAGTGTATTGAGCATGCCAAGCTATGGCTTGCCAACTCGGACCACCCCATTGAGCCTAACTCCGATATCACCTGTAAGAATATATTCCTGATAATTGTTCAGTTTTTAACCTTTATTCAGTTATTGGTTTTATACATTGTATTTTCATACAAGTGAAATTCGCATTAAAAATTGTTGTTGATTTACATGATCTGAACCACATGGTTATTTCCTTCTTATGCGATAAAGTCTGAATATGCACAAAATTTTTGTTTAGTTTCTCTCTCTTAATGTTATTTTTCTGTCAGTGTTGTGTGTTGTATCCGAGTATATGTATCTGAGCGTTAATATTCGTATCTATGTGTGTATATGATTTTGGCACACTGCACAATTTATATCTCCCTGTCAATGTCATTTGGCTTTTTCTTTAATATTGACATCTGTGTGGAAATTTGGTAGTATTCTCTTGAACCGAACTCTTACTGCTACTTTTTTCTTACCCTGGTTTCGCAAAGCTTATATACAACTTGATGTGCACAGAGATACTTACCTTTCTTTTTGTGAGTATATTTAGACAGGAATTATTGGTTTTATTGCTTCTATGCTAGTATAGCACGCATCAGAGGGAAGAAACTGAATCCTTTTTTTATCAGTGTGATCTTTAACTTATCCTGTGATGATATTCGTTGTGGTTTGGCTTCGTTGATTTAGTTAGTGGTTTGCAATTCTGTTGATCATAATATTATGCATTGTTTTTTAGATGTGGAATTGTGGACCTTAGTTTTATAATCATACTTTTAATTTACTTATTTAATTTCTATTGCCTGTTTGGTACTTTTTATGGGGTTGATTTCTAGATGCTGCATTGAGGGAGAAGTTGAATAAAATTATGGCTTCAGACTACTTTACAACAACTCCAGAGATGAAAGGTCCCGTCGAAGTTGCAGCAGCTGCTGAGAATTATACAACTTTCCAGGTGCCAGTCCATGCATCAGTGGTGCCAATCCAAGTGGAAGGCTCAGTTACAGCTTCTGAGGAAGAGGTAATATAGAGAAATCTGCAATAACTTTATGTCAATAATGATTTTATTTTGTTATGTATGATAAAGTTAGGGGACACTGCAGGGACTGTGCTCCATCTGTCATTGCTTCTGTAAGCATGACATAGATGCTATTTCCATTTGCACTTTGGAAGCAAAGCTTACCTGGTTCTTGGTATACTTCTGATTAACGTGAACTCGCCTCATAACATATTTCTGTTTACCAAACTAGGATCAACTAGGATCTGTGTACCAGACTAAAGTGGGAAATCTCATGTTACTAATTGATCTTGGGATATTTCTGTCTTTGCTGACTCAAGCAGCTCAAGCTTAAGATAACCGTGTAATTTTTTAGGGTAGTTGGCAGAAATGGCCCATGACCTTCTAACCCCGGCAGGAAAATCCCTGAGCCACTGTCCTGCACAAATGAGCCTTATGTTCGCTTTACTTCCATCTCAAACCATTGATATTCAGCTGAACTTTCTGAGGATAACATGGTCTCTCCTTATTTTTGAAGTAATCTGATTTTAACAATAAATAAATAAATGCCAAATAGGGAAAAAAAAACGAAAAGGAAACCAAAGGGAAGAAAAAATATACTTAATAATTGTAATACCGGAGCATGGTCGAAATGGCAATTAGCCTATATTTTCTACTTGGATATGGCTCAATGCACCTTCATAAGGCCTCTGTAAAAGTGAGGTTCAAATGGAGTGGGCTTTTATACGGTAGATTGCACCATTCCATTAGCTATAACTTTCTGGTGAAGTGATTGTATCTCCCACTCCCTATAAAATTTGTATTGGAGTTGGATCCCCATAGGTATGATATGCTGGAGCATTTTAATAGAGTGAATGTAAAATGCACGAGCAAGCTTGAAATGTGAGTGAGACTATTGGCATTACTTGGATGACCAATAATGCCTTGATAAGGTGCCCTTTAGAAGTGATGCCCAAATAGAGTAGGCTTGAGGTGGATCTTCATTTTCTAATTTTGATTCCAGGTGATTTAATGGGGACTGCTCCTCCTTATCAGCTATTGCTTTTAGGAGAAGTGTCTGCATCTCTCTACTTATGCCTTCGGTGCACCAACCCTGCTGCCACCGCAACCAAATTACAATTTCCGTCTATTTCCAACAGCCAGCAAAAAATCAAAATACCCAATTTCCATTCAAACCCTTAGACGTCCGGAGGTCAGGAGAATCAAAATCTTTTATGAGAGTGAGATGAGGTGCTTGCATAATTTTGTTCCTAAAAATTATCATTATTGTTGTTGAAGTTGCACATTAGTAATGAATTGCTAAATCGGTTGGTAGGGATTAGACTGGAATCCCAATGATTGCTGAGCTGTATGAGTTAGGAAATTTCTCGAGTATGATTCCAAGGGAAGGAATTGAACAACCTACTCTGACCATGAAGAACATGCCATTTGCCAGGGAATGAATTGCAGAAGCTTGGGCTTTTAAGCCTTTGTGTTTCCACGTTTATCCAGAGTGTTGGATGTATTTCTTTTCTAAACAGTGCTTCCATTCAGGGAAGATGGCAGTGATAGTTGGAGGCTGCGATTGTTGTCGGTGGTCGTTGTTGCAGGTGGTAGCTATTATGTGGGGTTGGAAACGTGACTGGTTGCTTTTTGCATTTTGCATTTTACATTTCTTCTTGTTTTCGGTTTACAAATCCCTTTATTTTTTTCCCCATATTTTTTATTTACTCAAGTGTGCACCTCAGTGATCAGTTGTGCCCATTCTTTTTTGTACCCCTACCAAAGTTTCATTACTTCAATGAAACTGGTATTAGGGATTTTACTTTTTTGCTTGTGTATCGGTAGGTTAGTTTTTAGATGCTTCATGACCATGCCCCATATCTTAGAAGTTAGTAAGAAGGAACAAGCAATACATACCATCACGTGATCCCAAGCCCCAACACCTAAAAATGCATAATACGTACTTCTGAATTTTATTTGTTCAGTTGTGTTTGCTAAAATATTTGTCCAATTTGGTATTGTCTATATGATTAATTTGCTTCATATGTTCCTTGCTGAGTATGTTTAAATTTAAATTTTAATCTCACTTGTGTTGGTATGTTCTGTAGGACGAAAAATCACCCAGCCCGCATGGCTCAGGAGTTTATGATGATCAATCTGGCCACGTAGGAGAAAATCAACCGGTGGTATATTAATCCTCCAGACGGATAAGATCGGAAGAGCACACGAGAAAAGAAACTGTGCCATCCTAAAATTTTCATTATTTTTGTTGCCAGGGAGGATCAGAAGCAGAACACTCAGCAGAACCACCACCACAACAGATGGAGCCTGTCACCCCAGATACAGAGGTGCAACAAATTTCTAAGGATCTCGAGTCAAAGGATCAACAGTATGTTCCACGACGCTCACATCAGAATTACAGAAGTGGGCGAGGGGGTAATAGTGGTGGTGGTCGTAGAGGATATCCTAATGGTCGTGGAGGGCGAGGAAGTAGTAGGGGAGGCTATCAGAATGGTCGCAGCCAATTCTATGACCAGCCGGGCAATTATTACCGCCAGAATAATCATTTCAGAGGAAGGGGTGGTCGGGGTTTTAGTGGGAATTTTAGTTTCCATGCTGACCAAGCTGCTCATGTTCAAGAGTCATAAACCTTGTAACTAGACATGTTTGGTACACTGCACTTGACAGGAATGGATATCACGGTAGACAAGATCTTAGCTATGTCTCTCTCTTACATATCTCTATCAATATACTATCCGGTAAATGAGTTGTTACCTTATAGGTTTCTTGTGTAGCTATTTTTACGGGTGGCTCTGGTTCTCTTTTTCCCTCCCCCGCTTGGTGTTAGGGATGGCACTGGGCAGGTTGGGGACAGGTTTGGCTTCCCCGCCCCTGCTCCCATTTTTTTACCCCGCCCCTCCCCGCCCCGATCTGATCCCCAATTGAATCGGGGCGGGACGGGTTCAGGGCGGGAAAGGAAAATCCCCAACCCTACCTTGAAATTTTTTTTTAATTTAGAGTACATGCACACAAAATATTAGCCCAAGAAGGCACATGTACAAGAAAATTATTTAAGTCATGCACAAGACAATGCTTATTAACTCAAGAAATGTGTGTCACAAATATCAACTTTTATAATGAATTTGCCTTATTATACTTTTCTATACTTCCAATATGGGATGTATTTCTATGTTGATGTAGAGACAAATGGAATCTCATATTGAAAGTGAAATAAAACAAAACCAGAATAGTGTATAAAAATGGGCCACTCAACACACAAATGTATAAAAAAATTATTTAGGTCATGCACAAGACACGCCCCATTAGCTCAATGTACGTTTGTTACAAGCATCAACTTTTATAATAAATTGGCCTTATTTTATTTTTTTATGGATCCGATGTAGGATGCTTTTCATTTTGATGTAGTATAAAGGCAAATAGAATCTCACATCGAAAGTGAAGTAAAATGTAGTCAGGATATAGTATGTATAAAAAAGTGTCAATTGACTCTTAAAGTAATCATGTTTGAGACCTAATAAACAAATAATAATTAAGTAATTTCATACAAATAATAATGTATTGAGACCTAATGATGTTATACAAAATTTTTTTAAAAACAAAATGAAAAAATCAGGTTTTAGGGCGGGGTCTGGGCGGGGAACCAAAACCCATCCCCGCCCCGTTAGTGATTCGGGGGCACAAAGTCCCCGCCCCGTTTCCAATCGGGGCGGGTCCCCATCGAGTTCGGATTTTCAGGTTAAATTTACTATCCCTATTCAGTGTAGATGTAGCTCACGTACACTGGCCCCACGAGCACCTTCTTTTTGTCACGGACTATAACATGATCTTGGTAGAAATGAAAATTGAGGTAGAATGTTATACAATCTTGGTGGAACATGTTGAAATGTTACATTGTTATTTCGTGGTTCTGGGTATTTGTTTAGAAAAATCTTAAAATGTATGTTAGGAGTACTTGGTTCTCTAATCTCTATAGCTGAGGCAAATGATACTTGCGCATAAAGGGTTTTGGGCCAAATGATACTTGCGCATAAAGGGTTTTAATTAATCGATCGGATCAGATTTCTTTGTGCTAGTTTTATGTTTTAATTCTGGAGTACTGCATATTGCTACCTAGGAGTCCTTCATATTCCCACTTAGCAAGCTTCATGTAGAAGAACCTTTGTATATGAGGCATTGCAGTGCCCTTAAGGGTCAAAGCTTTGATTCATATTTTTGTAGATTTGGATTGTCTGCTTATTTTGGCTTTAATGATATATATGACGCTAATTAAGAATCAAACTTACCCTTCTTTATACTTTCTTTTGGGGCAGTCTACTTACTTTCTAAAAAGATGAAAAAAAATGTCAACAAGGGAGTGATGTAAATTGGCAAATTTGTTTTTGGAATCCGGTTCCTGCGGGAAAAGGGCCTTTGAAAATTTTTTGGTGCATATAAAAATGATTAAGGCTCTTCTTTCTTTACGAGTACACAACAATTAGAGTTATGTGTAGCCTTATTTTAGTCATTGTATTATTATATGCGCACAAAAAGTTAAAGCACACTATATAATGTTATTCATTGAATTAAACGAATTACTTAACATAAAGAGCATGGCATGACAACAATATTAGTAGAAAATTCTTAAAGGGTACAAAAATAGCTGTTAAATTGCATCTTACTGTTCCTTATACCCTGCTTTATAGAGAAGCTTTTAAAACCAAAGAGTGAAAATCATGTTACAGATTGCCATCCTATTTATTTTCC
Source organism: Nyctanthes arbor-tristis (assembly GCA_963692815.1). Classification (NCBI taxonomy): domain Eukaryota; kingdom Viridiplantae; phylum Streptophyta; class Magnoliopsida; order Lamiales; family Oleaceae; genus Nyctanthes; species Nyctanthes arbor-tristis. The sequence goes on from CAVNYN010271326.1 coordinate 28,747, forward strand.
TAGTGTACTAAATACAATATATGCACATAAATCTCTTACACCAATTTGATGCAGTAACGTAGTATGAAAACAAGAAACTCGTATTCATGAAGCTCTTTAATCCATGCCATATTACCAAAACGCTCTCATCAATTTTGTAAAACTCGAAGAAATTCAGAAGACCTAACAGGCATCAGTATTTTCATTACAACATTTTCTATTTGCACATGATCTTTAATCAAGAGCGAATAGGTTCAGATCCTTGATTGATTCATGCGAGATAACATGTCATCGATCATGCATTCTCTATTCTTTCCTGTACCCAATAGGCTATTCCTGGACGCAACTGCATGTGATTATACTTCTTCCACGAGAAAGGAATAAAACAGAATCCATGGCAGCCATCTTCTCACAGCTAAAACACCACACATTTCGTTGGAATATTTCTATCTGGCAGTATTTCTTTGGATTTTATCGACGTTTGGTAAACTTTCACTGGCTCAAGCATAAGCATTACTTCATTTTCATCAAACTATCTCGTCTAAAAGCTCAAGAAACAATTCCTGCGGATCTGATGGAGTAAGAAATCTTGCTCTCAACGACCAGAACTTGTACCTAGAAAGTCTTCTCAACTCTCTTCTGATGCCCAAAATTTTAATCTAGACAGTTAATTTTCTTGACCACAACCAAAATGATATTAAGGTTAAAATTCTCTAGTTAAAAGTAGGCACAGTAACAACAGTGTTGAATCAGTACTGGTTTGTCAAAGGCTATACCATTACCATTAATGTAGAGTTCATTCATAGCACTAAATCTGTTCATTATTAAGACTCGAACGATGGATATTAAAAATGGTCCCCAAGAACATATTCTAAAACATTTTGTTTTTTAATTAAGTAAAATGACGAACAAGATGCAAATTTACCAGTATATAAAGCCTTCCTGTCAGTCATTTGTGTAGTATAAACTAGTTTTTTAACTCTAAATCACTTCGATCGGTATCTTCAATCGTCAAGCATCAGAATACAGAAAGATGGGCGCTAACATTTCTACTGAACTTGAGGGCACTGGATCAGCAATGAACAGGGGTCTGGTAATGGCACCTACCGATTCATCAGCGAAAACCGGTAGGGGGATTCCACCTAATGGTTCATTAGCAAATCAAAATGGTGGGGTTATTGCAAACAATAGTCCGTCCAATGGACCATTGCAATCGGCAAACAAGGCTGGTCGAGTCATTTCCTTCCACTCCTCCTCGAAATGGAAGATCTATTTTGAGGCCTCAAAACTGACTTCCAATCTGGTATCCTCTTCCGAACAACTTAAGCCTTCAGATAACGTTATAAAGTAAAAAAGTACATTTTTTATCCAGCCTCGGATTAAAATCCGGTCACGTCTAAACATGAAAACCGGATGATTGTCCACGATCTTTTAATAGTTTAAGCTTTTAGACACATAATATTAAAGATCAAACCAGTATATAAAAGAAAATCATTTCCATTATTAAAGCATTATCAAGATCGACCGATCATAGTAACATTTTCTGGTTTCAGATAGTGATTGACTTCACAGCTTCATGGTGCGGACCTTGCCGATACATGGAACCCTTCATGAATGAATGTGCTGCTAAATACACAGATCTGTTGAGTTCATCAAGATCGATGTGGATGAGTTGCAAGTACGGAATTTATATCCTTCCTCTTTGCTTCAAAAATTAATTACATTAGTGAAATCTTGATGAATTTATATTAACATGAATTTATACTGAAAACAGGACGTGGCAGAGGAATTTGAAGTAAGATCTTCTGCCAACATTCCTGCTGATAAAGGAAGGAAAACAATTTGATAAGCTTGTTGGAGCAAACAAAGAAGAACTCAAGAAGAAGATTGAGAAACACAGATCTGTTGGCTGATGATTAGTTTATTTATGTTTATGCATTAGAGGTTTTCAGTTTAAGAATAAAGATGCATCTACATATGAATTATTGTAGTTTATGTACCGAATACTGATGCATGGGATGTAATATTCAGTACTTTTTACGTATAATAATAAGAATGTAACGTTGACTTTTGAGTTCAATGCAACAAGTTATGTGATATTCTTACCAATATAATTTTCGTAAATTTTATCCATAGAGAACGAATGATTTGATCTAATAATACTCTGTGCCTGACTAAACCCTGATGTAAATCAACTTCCATTTCAAGTCTCTTCAATAAGTGATGTAAATTTTAAGCAAGCAAATCTTTGATTATTTTAATAAATTTGGATTTTGTTCTCTGATAAGTTGATGCTTAATGGAATATTATCGTAAACAATTAATGCAAAATGCAAATAAACGGACACAAATGACTAGTTAAGAATCAAATTTACCTGGCAAATCAATTTGCTTTGTGAATAAGATTTAATATCTTCTTTTTTAACTACAAACAATATAGTTACCAGATATATGCTACCAGTTTTTGTACAAAAGGGCCTATAAACTCAAAGCAACATGATAAATCAGATAAAAGATCATCAGGGCAGGCATGAAACAGAATGCTTCTTGATCATCAATTCTCTCCCCGGCCAGTTCATGAACGATGGTGGATTTCAGCTGTACATAGACATAGTAATCTATACTTGGTTCCTAGGATTTTGTCTCGTCTAAAAGATTGTGCGTGTTTGCCAGCTAGGTAGGTAGAATAACAATTATTCTGTATAGTTATGTTCTGTTCAATGTACTAATCAGTTTTTTGCATGCTCGGGATTTGATATTGCATGAAAGCTAGCTAGCTAGCTTCTATCTTTTAATGAGGAAATGGTTAGGTATGCATGTCCTGAAAGCCAAGAATAGAGGAATAAAGTAGCCACAAACACCAAAATTCAATTACCAGTTCATAGCACTAAAATTAAACTCGAATGATGGACATCATAAACGGTCCCAACGAGAACATATTCTCGAGTACAGAAAAGAGTACTCTAGTGAAGAGAAAAGGAGTAACATTCCTAGATCAACCAGTGTATATATATATATATATATATATAGAAATCCTCATTACTAGACTTCATTGCAAAATCAAAGAAGTTCTTTGACTGTATCCCATTAGTGTCGCAAACATCAAGCATCATGGGGGCTAATGTTTCGACTGGATATGAGGCCAATGGATCAGCCATGAACAGGGGTCTGGTTATTACACCTACCGGATCATCAGTGAAGAACGGTCAGGGTAATGCATCCAATGGATTTTCAGCAAGTAATGTTCACGTTATTTCATATAATGGACTATCAGCAAACAAGGGTCGAGTTATTGTGTTCCCCTCATCGAAATGGAAGATCCATTTTGAAGCCTCAAAACTGAATTCGACTCTGGTAACCTAGTCTATGACAGTTCAAGTTTTTAGATAGTATAAAAGCCAGAATAGATTCTTGATTTCACCATCAACTAATGGTAATTTTTCCATTTTTTCTGGTATCAGATGGTCATTGATTTCACAGCTCCTTGGTGTGGACCAGGCCGATACATGGAACCTTTCATGAACGAATTAGCTGCTACATATACCGATGTTGATTTCATCAAGATTGACGTTGATGAGTTGAAAGTACGAAATTACATCCTTCCTTTTTGCTTCCTGTTCCATTTCACTGTTATGTTAATCAGTATTGACATGAAACTATCGGAAATTAACAGGACGCGGCTCAGGAATTCGGAGTAAACATTTTGCCAACATTCATGCTGATAAAGAAGGGAAAAGAAGTTGATAAACTTGTTGGAGCCAACAAAGAAGAACTTCGAAAAAAGATTGTGAAACACAGATCTATCTGATAGGCATTGGAAGTGATAGTTTGATATCAATAATAGTGATATATTTAAGAATAACAAAGATGCATTTACATAAGAATACCTCTGTAGGTACTACAGCATTGGAGATAACATTGCTGTAATTTTAGTATATGTAAGTGATTTATGTAATGACTACTTCTGAAACTGATAAGTTTGTGGATATCTTGGTCTGTGGATTTTAGGGGGCAAGAAAATGTTATGTGTCTCTAAGCCTTGTTTAACTTGTAAGCAATGTTCTAAAAAGCTCATTCATGTTATGCCTTGTTTAGTACAATCAAAACGAATCATCTCCCATGACTCTCAAGAATATATGATAGAATTTGGGGCGAGTGTGGTAGTACAACTCTTTCATCAGAAAGTGGGGGCTTGGAGATTAACTTATTTATCTCATACAAAAGAGTGTTGAAGCCAAGCCTTTAGTCTAGGTGCGACAAATGTGTGATAAAGCAAGGTTAGTATGTGACACGGTGCACGTGTGGCAAGGCGTGAAGTATGAGCATTGAGTATAGGCAAGCCTAAGCGTGTCTTTCAGAACACAATCTTAAAAAATGGTTTAAATTTAAAAACATGAAATGAAGTATAGGCAAAATAATATGACGTTCCTGCTCCGGTTCCTCAGAAAGGACAGGCCAACACAAGACTAAACCGGGCATTTTTGCCGTACTTGTTCAATCTTGAATTCAAACATGCTAAAAATGTCTTGGATCCCTTCTTTCTGGGATGATTATTTAATGTTGAATGGTGTTAACTGATTTGAAAGAGTACCAAAAGCATAAATCATAGCTGGTAAATTGCATTTTCAGTAGATTTTCCTCAAATTTAACAAAATTCTCCTACAAGGTTTTTACAGACCTTACTCAAAATGAAATCAAAAGAAAAGTAAGACAAGATGAAGATTGTATTTACAAGAAAAATAATCAAGGGGGTGAAGGAGTTGTTGGGGGCGAATTTCCTGCAAAAACGTAATGAAATGTAGAAGAAAATGAAGAATGTGGTTCAAAGATGTCAAAGCTAAAGGAATTAAGCTCAGCATCGCCCTGATCATGCTCAAGCTTCTAAGTTCCTTCTACAATGAAAGTATTACTACAAATAACAATAATTGGGTGAGGGATAACAAAATTGTCAAATTAATTTATTCTGTCAGATGCATGAAATAATTTATGGAAATCCTTTTTGAGATAGATCTCCAAGTTCCAATATGGACCACAGTAAAATGAACTGATAAAGGAAGAATGAGTGTCATGAAACAGAATGCTTCTTGATCATCAATCCTCTCTTCTTTTAGGGCACGCTTCGAATTAATTGCAGTTGCTTAGCGTATTTAACAAGAAAGGAATGCTGCTCGAGAGCCATGATGCCATGGAATATTTTCTTCCCATGTGCCAATTTACAGACAACGGCTGGTTCAGTTGTACATAGACATCGTGAACTATACTTCTTTTTTCCTGGAATTTTGTCTCATGCAAAACATTTGTTCTGTACAAGACTAAACGGGAACCGGAGAATTTTGCCCTACTCGTTCAATTTTTAATTCAAACATGCTAAAAATGTCTTGGATCACTTCTTTCTGGCATGATTATTTAATGCTGAATGGTGTTAATTGATTTGAAAGAGTACCAAAAGCATATGCAGTAGCTGATAAATTGCATTTTCAGTACACTTTCCTCCAATTTAACAAAATTCTTCCCACAAGGTTTTTACAGACCTTACCCAAAATGAAATCAAAAGAAAAGTAAGACAAGATGAAGATTGTATTTACAAAAAAAAAAAAATCATCAAAGGGGTGAAGGAGTTGCTGGGGGAGAATTGGCTGCGAAAACATAACGAAATAGAGAAGAATGAAGAACGTAGTTCAAAGATGTCAAAATTAAACGAATTAAGCACAGCAGAAGGAATGAAGCAAAATAAACGAAACACACAGCAATGCTCTTCTCAAGTTTCTAACTCCGTCTACATTGAAATTACTAGAAATATAAAACAATTGGGTGAGGGATAGCAAAATTGTCGAATTAATTTATTCTGTCAGATGCATGAAATAATTTATGGAAATCCTTCTTGAGATAGATCTCCAAGTTTCAGTATGTACCACAGTAAAATGAACCAATCAAGGGAGAATGAGTTTCATGAAACAGAATGCTTCTTGATCATCAATCCTCTCTTCTTTTCGGGCACGCCTCTAATTAATTTCATGTGCTTAGCGTCTTTAACAAAAAAGGAATGATGCTCGGAATGTTTTCTTCCCATGTGCCAGTTTACGAACAATGGCTGCTTCAGTTGTACATAGACATCGTGAACTATACTTCTTATTTCCTGGAATTTTGTCTCGTACAAAACATTTGTCTGGTACATAATCCATATCCTCGGGATTTGATATTGCATTCGGCCACCTTCTATTTTAATGAGCAGTTTGGTTAGTGATGCATGTCCTGAAAGCCAAGAATAGAGGAATAAAGTAGCCACAAACACTAGAGTTGATCAAATTCATTGTTTTTTTACATCAAAATTGCAGAAGTTCATTTATAGCACTAAACCTGTTATTATAAAACTCGAATGATGGATGTTATAAATGGTCCCAACAAGAACATATTCTCAAGTAAAGAAAGAGTTCTTTAATGAAGAAAAAAGGGAAAAAAATGTGAGACCAACCGGTATATAAAGCCTCACAACTAGAGTTCTGTGAAACATACAAGAAACTTTCAGTCTCTAAATAACTTACAGTTAGCGGAAACATCAAGCATCAGAAATACCAGAAAAATGGGGGCTAATATTTCGACTGAATACGAGGCCAACAGATCAGCAATGAACAAGGGTCTGGTTATTGCACCTACCGGATCTTCAGAGAAGAACGGTAGGGGCGTTCTGTCCAAAGGATCATCAGCAAGCAATGGTCAGGTTATCACATCAAATGGCTTATCAGCAAACAAGGGACGAGTTATTGCATTCCACTCCTCCTCGAAATGGAAGATCCATTTTGAAGCCTCAAAACTGACTTCAACTCTGGTAACTTTATATTTTTCACTCTCTTGAAAAAATGCATTATCTTTCGAACGACTTTAGATGGGAATCACTAATGAGAATCATTAAAAGTTCAAATAAATTTGTCTCGTCTATAACAGTTTAAGCTTTTAGATACTGTAGACTAACATTAGAAATAGCTTCTTGATATTCACAGTTGTGAAGTTTTCTGTATATTTCTAGTTTCAGATTGTCATTGATTTCACAGCTTCATGGTGTGGACCTTGCAGGTACATGGAAGGTTTTGTGAACGAATTAGCTGCTAAATATACTGATGTTGATTTCATCAAAATTGGCGTTGATGAGTTGGAAGTACGAAATTATATACATCATTGATCATTCCTTTTTGCTTCAGAATTTAACTGCTTAGTTTCACAGATCTTCCACTGATATATTGATCAATATTTGGCATGTACTTGAAATTAACAGGATGCGGCTCAGGAATTTGCAGTAAATATTTTGCCGACATTCATTCTGGTAAAGAAAGGAAAAGAAGTCGATAAGCTTGTTGGAGCAAACAAAGAACTTCGTAAAAAGATTGAGAAACATATATCTGTTTGATAGCATTGGAACTCATTTTCCCATAAAGTTAACCTCTTTGGTTTGATAAAAATGATTAATAATGTATTTGGGTTTTATATATATTTAAGAATAAAGATGCATTTGGACAACAATAACTCAGCATGTACTGTAATATTGGAGGTAAAATTGCTGTAATATTAGTTTTTAAGCAATGTTCTGAAAAGCTCGTTTAAGTTATGCTGCATAAGAATAAAAGTATCTTAAAAGAGTCAATCAATCAACTCTTATGAGTCTCAAGGATGACAGCATTTGGGGCGAGTACGGTAGAACCATTTTACTGAAAAGCAGTGCGGGACAGGGCTCGGAACATTTTCACCATACTTGTTCAATCATGAATTCAAACATGCTAAAAGTGTCTTGGATTCTCTTCATTGTGACATTATTATTTAATGTTGAGTGGTGTTAATGGACTTGAAAGGTACCAAAAGAATATGCCAGTAGTTGGTAAATTGCATTTTCAGTAGAGTCTCCTCTCATTTGACAAAATTTTCCCTGGAGTGTTTTTACAGAGCCACCTAAAAGAAACCAAAAAGAAAAATGAAAGAGAAACAAAATCGAAGATTTTATTTACAAGAAGTCATTGAGGGGACAAAGGCGTTGGGATCTAAGTTCTAACTCAAGGTTCGATAAACAAAACACCAGCATTGCTCTGGTGTCCTTCTACAACAGCATTCCTCATTTCATCGAATCTTGAGTTCCTGATTTCGTCAAACAAAATCATATAACAAAGTAAGGAAATGCATTTACTCTATTAGACTCTGTAGAATCTAACAAAGTAAGGTTACCTTTTGCCGAGGAAGGAACCACAACGATGTGCATAGTTGCATTATTGGGAGGAAGCTGCAAACGAAGAGGGTAAAGCTTCCCGTTCAATGGACTTCTTGTACATACAGTAATATCCTCAGTTCCCAGTTCCTCCTCTAGCCTTTTTGTCAAGTCTTGAACTCCATTTCCCTTGAATGTAATACAAAGCTCTTCAAACCCCTCATCGATTTTTCCATATTCATTGGCTATATGGAAATAGATCAATCTTCCATCACTCCCCTTCCTGGGAGAACTAACCGAAGAATCATTCGACTGCAAAACATTCCCCCAAAATATAGTCATGACTCATGAACCAGCACTATACTTTTATATTATTATGGGAAAATATGATCTTGAAATCTCATTACAAGATTAAATGACTATACCTCTGGTCCAGAAGAGGTAGCAGAGTTTAAGGAGGGAGTTGTCGGGGAACTAGAATCCGAAGCAAAAGAATCTGATTCAGGAACTAAAACTGGCGGCGCAGCTGCCTCCGGTGAGATGACCAAGATTTCCATCACATGAACATCCCATAGAATCCAATCTTGTGTTGCAGTCCTATGTGGAATATCATGAGTAACTGAGTTTTTCCACGGTGGAGGTCCCCCATTTGCCCGCAAAAAATGACCGTACCTGTGGTTGAAGACAAGATTTAAATGAATACAGATAGTCTTACCGAACAATCTTTTAGATAAGATAGTTAAAAACTATTAGTACCTTGTCTTGAGCTTAACAGAACTGCCATCTCTGAAGGGCTCCCATTCGACCGAAGAATCAAGCCTCTCCGGTAGCGTTTGCAGGACCTTACGCCCTGTCATACCCAACAGAAACGGCTTGTTTGAAGCTGTCAAGTACTTGCCATAACAATTTTTCAGGCGGATAATGTTATCTGAATTTTCGACGAATTCCACTATCCATTTCGCGTTCTTGGATGAGCCATTCCGATGTTGACTCACTTTTTCTTCATCTTCTTCGGCCGTTAAATATTTTCCATGAACACTTTTGAGTCTCACAGCCTTGGCATTATGAAACAGATCCATTGCTGTAGTTCTTGTCATCACACTCAGATTGCTCTGTATTTAAAATATTTTGACCCAAGAAAATGTCAAGGAATTAGTTAAAAGTAGAGTTGACTTATGTAGTGGTTTAGGTTGCATTTAACAGTAAAATTAATTCTTGGATTATCTTGTTAAGATGATTCCTGACATGGCCAGAGAAAGCTAGTTGGAGTACAGGATCAATTATTTGAAGTTACTTTGAGTGTGATTAGCCTAATTATCCAACCTAGCAATCCTCTCTATCGACACCTACCCTTTTGAGAGCTCATATTCTAGAATCGATGCTCTTAAAATACTAGTAAAAATTTCCTTGTGTTACATATGACTGGAATGCCAAATTAGACCATTCTTGAGCAATTTTCAATAGGTGAAAAGTTGTGAAACGCGTTTCACTTGACAATGTAAAGTAGGAAATTTGAATTTTCTTCTTCATTTTCTATATCCTGATTGAAATAATTAATTACTATTCTTCAAATATTAAGTATCTAATGTGAAAATTAAAAAAAAAAAATCAAAGAAGGCCTATATGTTCAAGAAACTGTAAACGTAAAAACGCGTAAATTTTCACAAGTTTAAGCAAGTTTTCACGAAACCAAAATATGAAGAAGTGTAAAGTGTGGCCCCACGTCAATAAAGGGTGTCAAATTATAAGTTTGTCACATATGACTCGATATTCAGTTGCCAAAGGAGACCCTAAGCTATTATTTTTACTGTAAAATTGTAAAATGTTACAAAGTACTGTAGCAGAGAATGGAAACGTACCTTCTTCATAGATAATCTAGGGGAAGGAGAGTAACCGGAGGATAATCTTGGGGAAGGAGAGTAACCGGAGTGTACCGACTCCGGCGAGCCGATCTCCAAACTCGACAACTCATCAGAAACCGATGAAAAACTAGAAACCATGGACAAATAATCGTTCAATTGCTCATTTTCCGGAATATCAACGGCCTCTACATCCCACAAAATCCAACTATGTGTAGAAGAAGTATAAGGACTATCATGTGTGATGGAATTCCGCCACGGCGGCGTCCCTCCGTTGGCACGTAAATATGTGCTTCCAAAGGCCCTTAGCCTCACTTGAAATCCATCCCTTTTAGGCTGCCATTCAATCTTCATGTCCTTGATGCTTTGGGGCAGAGTTTGGAGGACTTTGTGCCCTGTCATGCCTAATAGAAATGGCTCGTTCGAGGAGGTGAGGTACCTGCCGTGGCAGCTCTTGAGCCGGAGGACGTGAGGGTTTCCGTCGATTAGCTCGACTAGCCACCGGGCTTTTCGAGATGAACCGTTCCTGCTCTGTCTTGTGGACACTTGATCATCATCTGCTACTAGGTATTTGTTCAAGTGGCTTCTTAATCTAACGGCCTTAACTTCTTTAAAGAACTCCATCAAGAACTCAATAATATCGAGGATTCCAGTGGCTGACGAAGGTAGCTAGGAGAATCAGAGCCGAAAAGGGTATTTTTCGCTCGTTGCTTCCAATCGAACAACGTAAAATAACACTTAATCGGAATATCACTACAAGCTGGATTTAAATAAAAAGTGATTTGTTTGATGGCTGTTGGATTCTTATAGGGTGAGAATGAGATTTTATTATAAAAGTTGTAACAAGTTTTATTTGGACTTTGGAATATTCAGATAAACTCTGTACCTTTGTACCCACGTAAGGCTGCAACATGGTTGAATTCATTCATAGAAGAAAGAACAAGTGGGAAACGTTGACGAAAGAAATCTCTAGGTGGCTTCACTGTCCAAACTACAATTTGTATTACCCACGCAACGGGGATCAACCGGCAATAATCAAACTGCCTTGTGTCGACTGGTACTAAACTCGTCCCTTAGCTTGTCACTATCAGAACACGACTCACTCAAGATTTCGTTTTTCTCTTAGATAATGTCAAACCATTGTGCACGTCTAAGTTAATCTTACATATATAACATATATAACAGGTTTTATGATTAAACCATAAAGTGAATTAGTCTCGGTTAACTTGTCACCTTTTGATTTTCGACCTTGTTAAGTAGCGTGCAGTTTTAGGATAAATGATTGAATTGAAATACTACTAGGACTCATTTTACATAGCCAAGTGACGAGAAGGATAAGTTAGTTCACAAATAATTTGGTCCTCTTAAAGTGGGGTTTCTACTTTAGTTCACATTCTATAAGAAAATGTACTCTATCATAGTGCAAGGAAATAAAATGAATCCCAACCACTAGTTGTCCACTAGATTAATATTGCATTTAAGTGTGCCATTAAGGACCTTTATCTTTCGGATTCTCTTGTCGTTTGGTTTTCTAACAGACCGTCTAAATCAGTTTTTGATAATTAAAAGTTAAATACCATGAACATTGGATATGTTCAAATAATTTTTGAGAAGTGTTTTTACAATATTAAAAAAAAAAAAAAAAGAAAAAATTGATCTGTTTGTTTCCATAAAAAGTAGAAGTTGTCCTAAACAAGCCGACTTACCGTCCGTGTTCGTATTTTGTTAAGCTTGAAAGGGAAAATTAGTCCTTAAGTGGTAAATGGAGGAAATAATTGAATCAATAATGGTTGGAAAATGGGAAGTGGATTAAGGAAGGTGTAGGGTGATGGCTTGGTGAGTGCCAATCAATGCACTGTCGCTCCGCGTGGGGCTGACAAAGCTTACCGGGTCTATTTTATCTAGAAGGCCACGCTAAAACCCGGACCGGTTCACTGGTGGACCGTTTAGTTATCTATGTATTTATTTATATGCTAATACTACCCAGTACCCTAGTTTTGATCACTTACCTCTATGTGAGTAGATTAAAGTCTACTCCCTCCTATATGACATGTCATGTGGCATGCTATGTAGGAGGGGGTAGACTTTAATCTACAGAACCCCTCCTACATGGTATGTCATGTAAGAGGGGTAGACTTTAATCTACCCACCCCTCCACATGGTATGCCATGTAAGAGGGGGTAGATTTTAATCTACACACTCCTTCCTACATGGCATGCCATGT
>CAVNYN010271327.1:0-12118 GCA_963692815.1 Nyctanthes arbor-tristis
GGGGTAGACTTTAATCTACCCACCCCTCCTACATGGTATGCCATGTAAGAGGGGGTAGATTTTAATCTACACACTCCTTCCTACATGGCATGCCATGTGACATGTTATGTAGAAGGGGTAGACTTTAATCTACCTACATGGGGGTAGGTGATCAAAACTACCTAGTACCCGGACAATTTTATTTTGCCTACACATGCATGTTATTATACATGCGTGTAACACGTGGCACACACCTAGATTACAAGTGTAGGGTATTTATAGCCTAAATGTTTGACACATATACACGCATACATAATAATATGCATACGTGTACGCAAAATAAAACCTTTGCCCAACACCCCGCAAAGATAAATTCATTCCCGTTTTCACAAAAAGAGTGTAATTAATAGTGATGAAAAGGAAAAATTAAAGAATATTCACCTAATATACCATTTTATTTATTAAATATTATACTTTAAATAATTTTATTTTGTTAATAATAATACATATTAAATATGGATATATATAAGAAAAAGTAATTTTACATCTACACTTTTCAAAAGGAAAGTTGCATATATTTTGAGAATGGCCAAAAGAAAAAAATACATGTTTATCTTTGTGGAACGAATGTAATAGCAATTTGAAAAAATACAAAAGCAAGTTAAGTTTCTTGCAATTTTAATAATTTCCAGAACATTGTTCGATGATATATGCTACAGATATCCAAAACATGTATGTATTTTTTTTAATCTCTAGCCATAGCTAGAACATGGAGAAACATAAACAGCTCAGGAAAATCCACTCTTATTGATGGCAACAAGCAGCTTAGAAAGCCAAATTTAAACCATTTCAAGAAGCTTTAGATTTAGCAATAAGCATTTTGGCAATCTCCACCAGCTTATCAGTTTCAGGCATGACATCCTTAACAGCAGCATCAGCTGAAAATGTTTGAGCCCATTTGAACAAATTGGGCGTCTTGGCTTCATCAAGAAGTGTAAGATTTCCCATCTTCTCTGTCACTCTCAACCACCCCAAGAAACACCCCAATGCAATGTCCAAGTACGCAATTTCGTCCCCTCCAAAAAAACTCTTGCCTTTGCTGCATTTTATGAAGGCATCTTCCAGCAAAACCAGACCTGCAATGGCTTCTTCCACTGCTTCCTTCTTGGCTTCCTCCCCTTTGGCTCTTGAGATGGCTTTCATGGCTGGAAACCACTGAAAATTTCATTCAAACACATCCCATAAACAAATCAGGTAAGCAGAAAACATCAAGAAGATTTAAGTTTCCTTTGCTTCTTTAATTTTATTGCTACATAGCTCTCTCGAAAAGGAAAGATATTATTTTCCACTGTTGAGGGTTCTAAAAACCAAACATGTACGTTTGCTACACAAAACTTATAAGCACTAAAATTTTGCATCCTAAGTTGCACTATTTATAAAGCAAGTCTTTCACTTACTTTTCTGGGAGGGGTAATGGAGTACCAATTTCTATATATTACACTTTAGGATTGCCAACTAGTCAAGCTTTAGCTATTTTTACACTTTGGTTTTTTGCATGCTTAGGTGTAAATTCACCTTAATGCTTCCATGTTTACACTCTTAACTTAGAAGCTCGATTGTTAGTCACTGAAAATTTTTATGCATTCGTTTATACTTTCCATTTGACATTCCCTATCAAGATGATAAGGTCTGATCCATTCAAGACATCAAGATTGATGCATTCATCCCAAGGAATTCAACGTAATTATTATCAAAAAAAGAAGATAAAAAAATGTACCTTATCATCAATGTAAGTAGCCCAAAATCGGTGAACAGCCCGATCATAGGGATCCAAAGGAAGAATGGAATGGCCCGAATCCCAGACGTCATCAATGTACTGAACAATGATGAGAGATTCACATATGGGTTTGCCACCATGAATCATAACTGGAATTTTCTTGTAAACGGGATTCGATTTCAGCAGAAGATCCGACTTGATACCAAACTTTTCCTCAGGAAACTCATAATTGACATTCTTGATATTGAGTGCAATTCTAGGCCGCATTACATATGGGCTTGGCCATGCACCCAAGATTTTCACATCGTCGGAAGCCATTGTGAGAACTTGGAGAATCAGTGTGTTTTCTGGAAGGTGTAAATGTGTGTATATATTGTTAAGAAATCATAGGGGTAGGTGAAGCATATGTATGGGATGGAAGCACGTAATGGGGTTGAATTTATAGCGAATTAAATGGAGTAGAAATTCATGACGGAAAGGAAAGGGCATGAAATGAACCTTTTAAAAGGCATGAAATGAACCATTTAATGACGTATTCATTTGCGTGCATTCAATCAATTAGTGGCATAAAGCAGCCAATGAGTCTTGGCCGATAAAAAAAATATAAGTTGGTTATATTGAATCAAGTAGTTTTGATTTTTAAGTACTTTTTAATCTTTCCGTCCTGTAAAGATTCAATAAATGTGGTTGGAAAATGAACATTTAAGAACAATTTTCCCCTTTAATTATTTATAATTCCACTTTAATTCTACTTGTTTACTACTCCCTATGTCCTATTTATCTTATCCACTTTGCTTTTTACACAGATTAAAAAAGCATAGGGAAAATAGATTTATAAACGAACTTTCTAAAATAACACTATTTAATTAGGGGTATACTTGTAAAAAAACCTAGAAAATAACACTAAATAAAGAAACAAGACAAGGTAAATGAGACAAACAAAAAAAGAAAACATGGACATGGTAAATGGAACGGAGGGAGTAATAAAAATGGATATTAGATAGAGAAATTTACCAAAGAAAATGGACCACAATTTGGGATGGATGGAAAAATAATAGTGGACGACTATCTTTACAGGACAGAGGGAGTATTAATTAATTATAATTATATTAAACTACCTTGAAATGCAAGAAACATACCAAGTGTGCAATTTGATCCATACTCCTTCATAAAAGCTCGAGCTCCGCGAAATGCTTCTTCCATCCATGCTATGGTTAGTATGGTAGACAGACAGAAAATCTAAGCTGTGCACAAATTCGTTTAATAAGATGTTCAGGGATTCCACCAAACATGTTATTACCATGTGGTTGTCAGTTGATATATGTTGTGGAATTGTGTCTTCTAATGCTATCTATAGCTTTAGCCTTTAGAAGATACTATCATTGACAGTGACATCAAAAAGAAAGAAACGGTTAACAACATAAATATCGAGAAATTTCCCAAATAAATTCTGATAAGAATGTAAACAACAAATGGATCCTTACAGTAAGTTAAATCTTGCAGGAAAGTATGAAGATGGCTGATCAATTCCTTTTAAACCTCAAGAAAAACCAGATTTATTTCTTCTCCATTCCTTTCAAACCTCAATAAAAACCAGATGCTGACTCCAGGCGGGTAAGTATACAGCATTAGAAGTAGATACACAAGGTTCTGCAGCAATATCAGGCATCCATTCCTATCGTTGGAATACAGATCCTACATGTAAGAAAGGTAAACCGTAGGGCACCCAACAAGTTTTGCAAATTGTAAAGAGCATTTGGTCTTGTCAAAAGAAATGTTTGATTGGGAGGCTTCAAGGGATGCACCTGGCTGTTCCTTTTAGGTGTGCTCCAGATTGTTTATCAAGTGAAGCTAGGTGCCAAACACTGATTATCCTGCTTATCGAACACATATTCCCATTTGGAGCGGATAACAGGACAAATACCTCTCCATTTAATACAACTGCCTGTACAGATAAGTTGGTCATACTACAGATAACTGCACTTGCTTAAAGGAAAATGTAATGTTTGGTCCTTCTCAGGCAGTGCTCAACTTGCTGAAGTAAAGTGTGGAGATGATGACGTTTTTCCCTGCAATCTGCCATTTTTGTGAGAGAATTCCTATCAATAAAATATCTTCAGCAACATATCACTTCTTAGTCTTGAAATTCCTGCTGATAATTGTGCTCAACTCATACAGTAATGACTGGCTGCAATTTCACCTAGTCTGCATGCCCTGCAAATTTCCAAAAGGAAAATATATTAAAACTAAGTATTTTCATTTGGCATTACCTGCTGATGATGCATGGCCCTGTACATTGCAGTTGCTGACCGCATATCATTTCTAACACAGTATAGCTTTATCAGAGAATTGTAAGTGATGGCATTTAGCATTATACCTTTTTCCAACATCCACTGTAACAGCTTCTCACCATCTTCTAGCATCCCTAACATACAAAATCCATTCATCAGAACATTGAACGTGACGACAGTTGGTTGAACTTCTTTATGCAACATCTCACGTAGAAGCTCGTGAGCCTTAACCATCTCTCCAGATTTGCAGTAAGCGTCCATTAGAGAAGTATAAGTAAAAACATCAGGCTGTACTCCTGCCACCTGCATATCTTCCATTAACCTTATTGCTTGCCCCATATTTCCAGATTTACAGAGCCCATCGAGAAGAGAATTGTACATGTAAATATTTATAACAAGTCCCTTTTCACGCATCTCTTGGATCAGTTCATTTGCTGTATCAACCTCTCCCTGTTTACAAAGTCCATCAACCAGTGCAGTGTATGTAACAACATTAGGAACCAGTCCCACCTGAAACATCTCATTATGAAGAGAAAATGCCATTTTAACGTCACCCAACTTTCCATAAGCATCAATGAGAGTTGTATAAGTAAATTCATCAGGTTCCAACCCAATGTTAAGCATTTCATCAAATAGATTATAGGCTTCTGCAACTTTTCCATCTTGACAAAGACTCCAAATGAGAGCAGTATATGTGATAAAATCTGGAAGAATGTTCTGGCTTCGCATTTCGTTATACATTCTAATTGCAGCAGCAACATCCCCAATTTTGCTGAAACCATCAATGAGAGTGGTATAAACTACATTATCTGGATTGATTCCCTGGGACATCATCCGCCTCAAAAACTTCTCTGCATCCACTGCTTTACCAGTGTCGCAGAGAAGAAGGATAATGCTGTTAAAGGTATATGCATTTGGTTTCAAACCCTTTAGTTGCATATCTTCTAAAATTTTCAATGTTAGTTGAAGCTCTTTAGCCTCACAGTACCCATTGATTACAGTGCTATAACTTACAGCATCAGGAATGCAGCCCCTCAACTCCATTTGCAACAGCAAGCTATGAGCTTCTTTCACTTTCCCTAGTCGACAAAGTGAGTGTATTAATATGTTATATGATGCAGTATTCCAAGAAATGCCTGCTCCAGAAAATTCGCTGTACACCTTCAATGCCATGTTAGGGCCATTGATCTTTGACACTCTAGAAAGGAATAAGTTGCAGGAATCAACAGACAGAACTAAACCATAATTTAGCATCTTATCGTAAATATTTCTTGCATCATCAAGAATTCCAACTTCAGTGAGGACTTGGAAGAATATATCGAAAACATACGGATTAGATCCCCAATCCTTGTACGTGTATATTAACTTTTCAAGAACACGAGAGAAAGAGAAACTAACATCAGTATTGGACTTTGTCCAGAGCTCATGAAAAAGTTCTTGAGCCATCTTTGGATCATTTGCAGCAACTGCAATTTGAATTACAATGCAACGGGCTTCAAGAGATGGATCCCTTCGTATGCATGACCAATCAAAGAACTCCAAGACTAGTTTATAATCATCCTTTATGTTCATCAGAACCCAAATGAGATGGTCAGGCCTGAATCTGGATTCAAAGGGCTTTAGAATGCCGCGAAGGGGTTCAGACTGGCGTCTTGATGATAGTCGAGATATGGTGGACAAGTTCAGAATCCCTAATTGAAGGCTTCTTTGGGGAATAATCAGGAAAGGCTCTCATATGTTTTGAGGTAAAGGAATATACATTTCGGGAGGCAGAATTATTAAAGTGAAACGAGCATAAGAATTTACTTGTGGCAGAACCTGGGTGAAAATGGTGGGTAAATACTTGATAATAGCTTAACAGAAAGATGGAATGCCTCTTCATGTCTGAAAGAGGCCCATCAACAAGGGTTTCAAACTACATGATGGAAAACTGTGGTTCTCCATCATAAGGAAGAACTGAAGAATATGGGCTTCATCGTCACCTGAGTGACCTGCACAAGAAAGGTTAAACATAAATGACTCAATGTATACTTTTTCATCCTCAAAAATAAATGAATAATGAATATGCTCAATTCTCATTGTTCTTTGCGGAATAAAACAGGTAGGCCATAGCACTCACAAGCGCAACACACATACGCATACACAAAACAACCTTCTACCTGCAAGTCTGAGGAGTTTCAACCAAATATCTCTAAGATTACTCTGCCGCAGCTTTTAAAATTTTCTATTGCCACACCAAACCAACGATGAAGCGAGCCCGCAAAAAGGGGAATGCACCCACGGAATAGTACACATACGCATGCATAGTGAGAGAATAGATTCTTTAAGGCAATGTCTCGAACACATAAGGAGCAAAGGGGGGAAAAACTTTTGGAATAACCAAGCAGCTAATTCTAGGTAAAATTAAGAAGTTGAGTTCAAATATATCAGGAAAAAATAATTTTTTAGCAATAATTATGCAATTGCCAGAAACCAGGGAAAAATGGTTATCTTTCTTATATGGAATGGTTTTCACAAAAAAAAAAAATATATATATATATATATATATATACAGACAGAGACAGAGTGGCAAGTAGAGAGAAAGAAGTATCCAATACGACATTTGGATTGAACAAAGAAGTAAAACTGAAAGTTCATGAATTTGGAATTTCACAGTATTCTTTTTGCTTGCCAGCAGAGAGATTAGACGTGAGGACTACTGATAAATTTCGTATCTTTGATGTTTTCCGATGGTTCCGGGCCAACTGGAGATTCTCTATTCAATATTTTTTACTTTTTTGTATTTACCACGCCTCGCAACTACTCTCTAACCCAACAATAATTAAAGATACTTGTTTTAACTACTTTCACATCTTGGGTTAATGACGTAAAAGATTCATACCTTTGAGTTATTTTGTGGAAATCGTCCTTACTTTTTAGTTCTTCGCAATTTCATCCCCACTTTTGTATTTCTTGGAGATCGGAAGAGCACACGTCTGTCATTTGCAGTTAATCTTTCGGTTTTTCAACCTTTATTTTTGCAATATTATATCTATATATATACACTTATGTTTTATAAAACCTAAATTATTGTATTAATTATTATTTTTTGTATTTTAAAAAAATTAATACACTCAAATCTAAATAAGATAAGTGAGTTTTATTTTATTATATTGTTTTATATGGTTCAGAACTAATTACTAAATAGGCGTATAGTTAAAAAAAATATAACAAGCAAAATAATTAACAACGTTGCCGCCTAAATAAAATAAAATATAATTTGATTCTCTTATGATTTTCTTTAATATCATACACACATATATATTCTCTTCACTTCTTTCGATAGTTCCGACATTGTTGAAGAGTATATGCGTGTGTGTATATATATTTCCCTGTGTATGTGTAATATTCAAGAAAATTATCAGAGAATTAAATCATATTTTATTTTATTTAAGCGGCAACGTTGTTAATTATTTTACTTGTAATATTTTTTTAACTATACGTCTATTTATTAATCAGTTCTAAACCCTATAAAAATATATAATAAAATAAAATGCACTTATCTTATTTAATCTTCTCTAATATTTTATCGGCGTATTTAGATTTGAATGTATTAATTTTTTTAAAATATAAAAAATAATAATTAATACATTAATTTAGACTTTATAAATTATAAGTGTGTATATATAGATATAATATTACAAAAATAAAGGTGGAAAAATGGAAAGATTAACGGCAAATGACGGCAGGGATGAATTCCGCCAAGAAATGCAAAAGTGGGGATGAAATTGTCAAGAAATGAAAGATAGGGACGATTTCCACATAACAACTCAAAGTAGGGACCTTTTTGCGCCAATAACCCTTCACATCTTCATTGAAGGTATTTTAGTCAGGAGATGCTGTAACTTTGTGTTCAATGAGATTTTGTATACAGCACTCAACTGGTGGATTTAATGAAATATTACATGTAAGTGATTTATAAAATAGAAATAGTTTGAAGTTTTTATTTTTTATTTTTTTTTTTGCCCTTCTCCAACATAAAAAGAATCATTTTTCAATTTACTTTCAACTAAACAAGAGATCAAAGCTACAAGATCCTAGTCCAGTTCTAGAACCTTTTTATCTTAGTAAGATTCAAGTAAACGTAGGATTCAAATACCTAACTTCTAGTGATTCTACTGTGACCGTGATATGGCATAACATTGCAATTTTCACAAATAACATTAGTGATTAGTAGTAATTGGCATTATGTCACACTATCACATCATCTATTTAGTATTGTAACGACATGAAATGTCTCGCCCTTGATCAAAAGTACCGTTATCCGATTGGTTTCATAAGGAACCAATTGGAACCAACCATTCGTTCCAGGGCATTTTCACACAAGGACCATTACATTTCGCTACCAACTTAATAGTTTTCATCAAATTAAGTCGTGAGAGGCGTCAAAAGTCACGGACTACGCCGTGTTGTGCATTTGCTACTGGAGTTCTCTTCGCCTTTCATCTTGGAAAATGGTGAAAAATTGAAAGAGAAAGGATTAATCAACAATAGGTTCCTTGCTTCTGCTATTTCTGTACTACTCCAGGTTACAACGGTTGGAGCTGTCAAAATTGTTCCATACAATTTCACAGTGAAAAAATAGTCTGCTTGCCAAATCAGAACTAAAATCAACAATGAATGAACTAAACAGGTAAACACGACCACTATGCGTCCCAGCCAGCTCAAACTATGTACAAGCCTATCACCGGAAGAATTTTGCTTCATGTCTGATCTGCCAATGTGATTAAGAGTAAGCAAATATACATGATGCTACTGTACTGACAATTTGTCATCTCATATTACAACAGTGTGGTTTTCCTTCTTGCTGCAATTTCCTCCATAAGCAGATCATCTGTCTAGGAGATTGGTAGTGTGCCGTAAAATAACCATCAATGCATCCAAACTGACAGAACTTCAGGCTATGCGCGTAGTGGACTGGCATTGACCTGTTGTATTTTTCGACCCACATTCCCATGCTAACATCTTCCATTTTAAACAACTGAGGCAACATTGAACAGATGGTTACATAAAGCATAAACCGCACTCCAGACAAACCCAGTTCCCAACAAGCCAAACAAGTATGCACAGACAAGTAGGAGATTTGACTTTGAAGCAAAAGCAGACTTACTCTAAGTTTATGTTTCTCGAAATCGGATACAATGTATTGAGCTACGTCAGCAGAAACAATATAACCAGGCCCGTTAGCATAGGGTGGATAGTCATCTTCAGGCCACTCCTGCATATTAAAAAATGGTAAACAGCAGTGAGAAAGTTTATTATTGTTGAGTGCTTCCTATCAATGACTAAACTGTAATGCAAGAGTGAAACGGTAATAAATCGAACAAAAACATAGAAGCGCAGACAGACAACTTTAAGAAGTATAGTAGTTTATCCTCAATATATAAGACCTATGCATAATTTCCATTATAGATTTTCCTCCTCAATATATAAGACCTATGCACAATTTCCATTATAGATTTTCCACTAGCAAAGGACAGTACAAGTTTTTTTTTGAGTTCTTCTGACACCTCTCCATCTGATCTGATTGTTTAGGCTCCAAACAGTGCAACACAATATCCAAGGTAGTACTTTCTTATTTCCTCAACCAAATAGTTTACTAAATTGAACCAAAAAAAAAAAAAAAAGAGAGAGAAAAGGAAGGTAGGGAGAAAATTTATAGGAGTAAAAATTTCATGTTCAACTTTTCCATCTTAACGAACAATCCCAAAAATTATATTGATGAAGGTTAGAAATAAAAGAGAAGTATTGCAATTGCAATAAATACTGGAAATAACATCTTTGAGTTGTGCTATTTGAACAAAAGGGCATAGAAAAAGTATTGCAAAAGATACACTTGACAAAATCTTGTTTTTCAACACATCATATCACTTTTAATTAAATCAATGGCAATCACAAGGGCTACATCATCTCTTTGTCATCCATTTTTGCAAAGTAGCTTAATCCCAACTTTTTCTACAAAGAAATATTGTTTTTCAACACATCATATCACTTTTAATTAAATCAATGGCAATCACAAGGGCTACATCATCTCTTTGTCATCCATTTTTGCAAAGTAGTTTAATCCCAACTTTTTCTACAAAGAAATATTAGCAACTCCTGCAACCATGTTTGCAAGCAGAACTAACTACTTTATCACAGCCAAACATGCCCTGTATCCACCTATGAGCTAAAAATTTTTGGTAAGTTTCCATAAGCACCATAAATTCAAAGCAAGAAACAGAGAAGGACATAGTAAAAAGCAACATGTACATCCAAAAGTTGGGGGAAGCGACAAGGTCACAAATGTAGATTATTCTTCTAAAATCTAAACAAATCAACACACAAAGAGATCGCACCTCATATGTAACTGCCCATTTACCATGTCGAAGGGGCTTGTGATAGTAATTGATATTTCCAATATACAAGCTTCTTCCAGTTGGAACTTTCTTCACTTCATTCATTACCGCATCTAGCCTTACGAAGGTATCATCATCACACTTCATAATGTACTTTGCAGACACTGTGCGGACCTGTAAACAACCAGATATTTAAATGCTAAAGAAAGAATAAGGCAACTACAGGAGAAGATTGAGCATTGAGTTTGACGAAGAACTCACCCCATACTCGCAAATTGCAACAGTTTTCAGTACAACTAGGTCATAATTATCCATGTACGGCACTATAACAATATCCCCAAAAAACTCTGCTTCTTTCATAAGCTCCACATTCACTTCCTTTCTTGCGTGCTGTCACAGTTCGAATTCCAGCAATTTAAGAACATTTATACAAAGGAGTAAACGAACTAAAATCCCAAGCCACTCATTTTTGGACTCTCACCATTGCTACAAAAAAGCGAGCCACAATGTTTGAAGACTTTATTGATCTGTGCTGCAACCAGGACTTTCTAACAGCCATTCTCTCAGCAAAATGATTGCCTGCAGAAAGGATACCAACAAAGAGCTCCACAGGCCCAGTGGGGAGTGGGGGGGCCTGCCACTTTGTTGAAAGCTCCAGATTCCTCTGTGGAGCAAAACTTGGATGAGAGGTAGGTAAGGAAGCAGCAAAAATAGAATGCACATCAACATCCCCATTGAGAAACAGTCCTGTGGCATCTTCAAGAGTAAAACCCTGTCAACATGAATTGAATTTCAGATGTCTGCATTACTCATAAATTTCCAATTTCACAGAAAGTGCATGAATACTCACAGGCCGATAAGGAAAAGAGGACACGTGCCTCCCATCTACGTTGATATGATACCCTTCCAAGCCAGCACTAAGTGTAAGAACAAACAACTTGCCCTCAACAAAAGGGTATGGCCAATCAACCTTAACCTTCTTCGTCCTCCCAATAAGCCTTTTCAACCACCACGTAGCCTTTGACTCTTCAGAGCGACTATCGTCGTCGCGTATCCATTTCTCACATTTCACCTGTCCATCAACTTCATAAATGCAAAATATTAAAAATAAAGCATGGACAATTTTTCAGCTTATGATAACCACATTACATGCATAAACTTGCAAACTAGTAGTAACTAAGATCACATAATTTTAAAT
This sequence comes from Nyctanthes arbor-tristis, assembly GCA_963692815.1. NCBI lineage: Eukaryota > Viridiplantae > Streptophyta > Magnoliopsida > Lamiales > Oleaceae > Nyctanthes > Nyctanthes arbor-tristis. The sequence goes on from CAVNYN010271327.1 coordinate 11,623, forward strand.
TAAACATCCTACAAATGAATTCAAATCATCAAACTAAATAGTGTAACTTATCATAAGTTGGTCACAACCACTAGTACTATCCAAAATGCATTTGAGAGTCAAATAATAACCCCCCTCAATCAAACAAAACTCTATAGTTACTTAACGTTTCTTAAAGTATTTCCTATCGAAAATGAAGCTCATGCTTCCTAGTTTCAAACACAATTGTAACAAACCAACCCCTTATCAGGATGATCCATCAATACTACCTAACCAAATTTAATAAGCAACAATATTGAACCTAATTTGATGAATAATCAGATTTAGAAATTAGAATTCACATCAAACTTTTATGCACTCCAGAACATTCAAGTTTGAATTTAAAATCCAATACCAGTTTCCTCATCAACCGGGGACTTCCAACCCTCGCACCTTTGTGCAGTTCCCCACTGCATCCTATAACAAGTGTTCAGCTCGATCACTGGCCGGCCGCTCCAATCCCCTTTAGTTCGTGGGT
>CAVNYN010271328.1:0-30640 GCA_963692815.1 Nyctanthes arbor-tristis
GTGGATCGATTAGCTTTTAAGATATTTTGACTAAGAATTTGATATCAAAATCAAACCCAACTTCCATTTGATCAATCTTTACTTGATAATAGATCACGATGGATCGAATGCTCATCAATTCTTTTATCACAATATTTTTACTATGCTTTCTTCAGGAGAGGAAAGATTTTTTCAAAAGAACGAATATATGGTATTGGTAATTAGTTCAAGAAAGGCATGCGATCAGTTTGTGAAAGAAAATTCATTAATTATACTTATTTTTAAGGCTAATTCCTGGGTCCCACCCCCCCCCAAAAAAAAAAAAGGAAAAAGGAACCATTATTATAGTACAATGCTTGGTGAAAGATGTTACACCTGTTGACTTTTGGAGCCAACTCAGCCAATTGTCCTAGAAGAAGTTGGACCGGGTCCAAGGCTGCATGTGACATGGAAAAAGAGAAGATTTTCGCACTTGAATTGAGGAACTGGTACAGTAATTAGCGCAAAACGTCCATACATTTCAATTCTTTTGTTTAAATCGTCTCTAATTTTTTTTTTGGCAATTACATCCTCACATTTGCATTTGTTTGGTGGAATTCGTCCCTGCCGTCACCCGTCATTATTCTGTCTATTTGTCAACTTTTATATTTGAGGTGATTGGCGCAAAACGTTCTTACCTTTTAGTTCTTTTGCGCAAATTATCCATACCTTTCATTTTTTGGTGGAAATCGTCCCTGTCGACTTTTATTTGTAATAGTATATATATACTTATATTTTATAAAGCCTAAATTAATTCATTAATTATTATTTTCTGTATTTTCAAAAAATTAATGCATTCAAATCTAAATACGCCAATAAAATGTTAGATAAGATTAAAGGAGAGAAATGAGTTTTATTTTATTATGTTGTTTTGTAGGGTTTATAACTGAGTACTAAATAGAAATATAGTTAAAAAAGTTTAATAAACAAAATAATTTACAACGTTACCGCCTACTTAAAACATAATATAATTTGATTCTCTGATATGTATATGATATACTTAAAACAAAAAAATTTGAATATGTATATGATATTCAAGAAAATTATCAGAGAATCAAATTATATTCCGTTTTAAGTAGGAAGAACGTTGTTAATTATTTTGTTTATTAAAATTTTTTAACTATACGTCTATTTGGTACTCAATTCTGAACCCTGCAAAACAACATAATAAAATAAAAATCACTTCTCTTCTTTAAGCTTATTTAACATTTTATTGGCGTATTTAGATTTGAATATATTAATTTTTTGAAAATGTAGAAAATAATAATTAATGCATTAATTTAGGCTTTATAGAATATAAATATATATATACTATTACAAATAAAAGTCGGTAGGGATGAATTCCACAAAAAATGAAAAGTATGGACGATTTGCGCAAAAGAACGGAAAGGTAGGGACGTTTTTGCGTCAATTACCCCAAATATAAAAGTTGACAAACGGACGGAATAACGGTGGGTGACGGCAGGGATGAATTCCTTTAAAAAATGCAAAGGTGAGGATGTAATTGCCAAAAAATAAATGGTAGGGACGATTTACACAAAAGAACTGAAAGGTAGGGATGTTTTGCGCCAATTACCCGAAACTGATAATAATTCCATTAACGGGTACAAGCTGGAATTTATATTTACAAGTTTCTTATCATCCGTTACAAAAGAATAATTCTATTTTACCAAGAAGGTTAACAAAAATAGTGAAAAAAGAAATATAAATTTATCTTATTATTCTTATTGATTTCTCTCCACTGTATTGGTGTGTACTGTGTAGGGATAATAAGGTAATTTAAAACTCTTTTTGTCAATATTTTTGTCTTCTCATGTGTCCAGACAGAGCAATTCTAGGGAGACATGAAAAATGGATATTAATGAGTGGCATTCTTATGTGACACACATTCAATGAGTGATAATTGCATGGCTACATTTTCATTATCCAATATAAGTGTGCCACATAAGAATATCACCAACTAATGTCCCTTTTTCACGTCTCCTTATAATTTTTGGTCCAGATATAGCATGATTCGTTACAAAAAGATAAGGATATCTACATGATACATAAAAATATTAGACAAGATGTAACTTTCCTAAGATTTGAGAATCTTATTCTCAACAGCATGATCCCGATCTTGAGGATTTAAAATTTTAAATTATAATGATTTGTCTAATTTTTTTTTTTTGAATTGTGTGGAAAAAGAAATAATAATGAAGAAAGAATTTGGTCTAAACATCTCGTTGCAGAAGCTATCCAAACAAACTCTATAGTGTAAAAGACAATCGACTTTGGGTGTGATAATTTCATTTTTTTTTTCCGTCTATCTATTATTATTATGATCATCATTATAATTTGTTTTAGGAGCTTGAATCTTACATCACCTTCTACAAAATATTAACTCTTGCATGATTTCACATGTAATTTACATTTACCATCTCAATAAGTAAACTGCTTGAACTTAGCCGCATCAAATTACTATTTAAAAGCAAAAAATTATATACCTTGCAAGCTTCAGCTTGCAGTGGTTTCATATTCATCCGGAGAGGTCAATTTTTGATTACCAAACACCAAGATTTACATTCCATTTGGAAACTCGAGAATTTCTTCAACATTTTTTTTTTTAATGGAGGGATCGGATTGACTTGTGACTATAATGTCTAGCTTATATTTGGTTGTTGATATATCTAAGTTCTAGGAAATTGTTCGCTAACAACGGCATACTATTAGTTTGACTTAAGTTTCAACTAAACACCAAAAAATATATAGATAATTGGCGGAAGTTACTTGCAATGGTTGGCTGAAATTCAACTAAAAGCCATACACATACATGAGTCAATTATTGGGATGATGTTATGCAGCCGACCTTGCACCTAAAACATTAATTGCGTGTCACGATCTTTTGCCCACTTCCTTGATATTAGAATGTGACAAAGACTAAGACCTAGTCCAAGTCTACTTAACATAGTTAAAAAAAAAAAATCCTAAAATATTTGCTTGAATAATATTTTACATATAACTTAGCATATCAAACATCTTGTGACTTTTAAATAAAGTAATGCTATATATCTAGGTCTCCAGTCTAATTGGCAGCATTATATTGGTGAATGGGTGGAGACGCATAAATACATAAAAATATTAATTTATTCAAGAACCAATAACGATATTACGACTTGTCTCTAAATAGTATTATTCTTTTAAATATATATAATAACTATACACATATCCAATCTACCAAGTTTCAGTTTTTGTATCAAAAGGGGAAAAAAAGAAAAAAAAAAAAAGTAAGTTCCAGTTTAACATATTCCATTATTATATTTGTTTTTGGCAACCTATTATATTTGTATGATGTTTAATGTAAATTAATTATTCCTTTAAACAAGTAAATTAATTAGTACTGATTTACCTTAAAGAGATCGACAGAGATGAATAATCTTTATTTATAGAAAGAGATTCTAATTTCTAATCAAGAAACATTTTTTCACCATTTATATGGCGTGGATTTGACCCAAAAGCTAAGAAGGCCATTTGTCCATGTGACATAAATGAGTGAATTATGATTTCGGTTTCTTGATTTCAGTTTCATTTCATCAAATAGACTTCATAAGGTCTCTAACGACTACCTAGCCGGTGGCTTCTGCCCTGAAAGGCCACTTCCGAGGCTGACCTCGACGGTGTTGGGGTTGCCGTGTCGACCGGCTCTGACTCCCTTGGTTCGGATCTTGTTGAAGTTCTTCTACTCTCATTAAGACGACGACCTCTTCCCCGAAAAGCCACTGCTTCTCTAGGGTCATTTCTGAAGGGAGAATTAATCTGGTAGCCCTCTCCCCAAAATGCTACAAGTTTATGACTAGAAAATGATCAAGGAATACAACTGACTTCGCCAATTGTCAACTTATATATTCAAAAAGATAAAATAAAATCGAGAACGTTAAAGGATACATCCAACGTGGAGGACATTTTTTCCGGTCGAAAGAGGATAAAGCACCGTGAGGAAGTAGTAGATATGCCCAGCAGCCATCCCCATCATACTTTGTTTCAGTGGATTTCCAAGATCGGAAGAGCCACTACTATCATATAGTAAGGTAGGTAGAATCCCTTCAAAGTACAAATTAAATGTCAATTTACATATGATACAATTACCTTGTAACCTTAATGTACTAATGTTGTCAAGAAGAAGCTAGTAAAAAACAGGGCCCTTTCGACCCAAGTGTGTGTTTTACCTTCAGTTCGAACAGGCCATGTATATTGACACGGGCATTTGGGAATTCTCGGCTCCAGACATATGGAATAATGAAAACAAGGGATGGTCCCAAGAATGGAAGCCGCAGGTATGGAATAACTGTCATAACCTGATTGCAAATCAATATCTGATGTTATTTATCTAACTCAAATTATTCGTATTCTCGTGTTGTGAAGTTATTTTATACATGTGAAAGGATAGGATTATTTAGGAGTTACCAAGAGTGAGGCTGCTGCCACTACGTACATCCATACAAAATCTGCTGTTCTCTTGTCAAAAGGCCCCCTTTCTAACTGAGCTCCATTGTACAATCTAAAGAGGTTAAGAAAAACTTAGTAATCATTAATAAACACTGTCCAATAGGAACCTCCTAAATTCTTGAAAGTTTTGTGACAATCTTTTGTACGAGTGTGATTAACAATTTACGTAATTTAAAGATGTCAATCCTAAAGGCATGTTTGAGATAACTTCTACTTCTTGTAAAAGTGCTTTTTAAGGTAATCGCTTTTAGTAATTTATAGCTTACTTTCAGAAAATAAGCCAACCACGTTTCTAAGACAACTTTTAGTTTACTGCATGCCACAGAAAAGGGCTCTATGAATACGAAACTATAAATTAATTATAACTGAGATAGCAATTTATGTATGAGAAATACAAAGATAAAAGACAAATGTGTATTGATCATTGCATTGTCAAGAGCCTGAACTCAAAATTTAGCGAAAATGGTCCGAGGAAGAAGAACGGTGTGATGAGCCTCCAAATCTGCACAAGGTTGACAGCAAAGTTTTGATTAGGCCAAAATTCCCCTGTTTCAGTTTTTTCAAGAAATCTAACTTATATAACAGAAAAAATAATATATGAGAATTACCTGAAATCTTTTGAAGACATCGGAATACAAAAGTGCAATGTTCCAGATGTTGTAAAGCTCGAGGGCATAAGCACCCGTGAAAAATAAACAGGTGACGGCATATGTCCTTGTCACCGGAGGGATAGAGTAGTAGTATCTGAAAAATAATTAAGATTTTAGAGAGCTTGATCAAGTTCTCAATTGTGCATCAAGTAAAATTTTTCTTGTCAAGAGAATATGAACTTGAATAAAATCGATACTGCACTACAAGTTGTTAGATCATGAAGAGAAATATAAACCCACATAATATTTTTCAGAGGAAAAGGACTTACTCCAGTGGTGTAGACATTGTGGATTATGCTACCAATGTTCTTTTCGCTTAGTGAAAAACCTGTATAATAATAACATTAAGATTTCTTATATTAGTTAATATCTATGTATATAATCCACCTTTTAGTACATTGGAAAGTCAGAAGTCAATTTGGGAAGAAAGACTCGTTAAAAGCTCACTGGAATTTTGTGGTTGGAAATTGCTTTTTGGCTGGAATTTTTCTTACAAATTAGCTGAATCATCCAAAGTCTCCAACCGTCTTTAACGGGAGACTTAGGTCAAGAAGACTTGGTAGTGCCTTGTATTTTATAATTGTTCTTTTACAACGCAAATTACATATATGGAAACGGAAAAAAATTTGATACTCTAAGAGTACTGAACTGGGTACTCTTCACAAATTACAAATCCACATGTAGATTCAAGTACCCCAATCTATTATTTAATTTGGGTCCTGAATCTCACGTCACGTGGAGTTCTTGATTGGTCTCAGTACTCTTGGAATACTATTGGAAACTAACCAATCCTATACAAAGTAAGAGGTTTTTCGTCAGTTGCTCATTGCACTTTGAATCCTCGATTTTCGTGTTTCTGGTCCTGTACTTTCTAATATTTAATAACACTTTTAATTAAAAGCTTGGAAACAAGAAATCGACTCAAATTTGTTGTATTAAACGAATTGTTAAACTATTATTATCGTTTAATGCCTTCCTTTTTTAGGCAACTCATTTTGCAAGTCATTTTGGTAATTTCAATAGGTATCTTAACCCTTTTCCTTTCCCTTTCGAAAAGCATTTTTTTTCGAAGGAAAACGATCAATTTTTCATTAGCATGTTATTACTGTTGATTTGGGAAGAAGTCAAGCTCCTTAATAATCTGAGTTATAAAAAATAAAAAAAAGGGAAAAAATGAATGGACATGAATGGACCATTAATCAAGCATCCAATCGTTGCTGCAGAAAGCGGTATGATCCCCAAATATGACATAGAGGAATTATATTTCCACCACAATAATTTATTTACACACCACATTTTCTTATTCACGTAAATATCTCAAGGCAAACTTACTTTAATTACCCTCTTTAACCCCTTTTGATTTTTTAATATTAAAAAAATCGTTTTTTACCTCTGACACCACTATCACCTAAAACCCTTCATGAATATTCACCTCTCCTCATCGGTCGGGGAAGAGAGAAAATGGTGCCGCAACGCAATTCGGTTTCCTTACATTCAAGACACAGGATGATTTGATTCTTTATATTCCTCCTTCTGTCTTTTCAATTTCATTGATTTGAAAACACCAATTGTTGCTAAAATGGTAGATTTGCATTCCCTGAAATTAAACGGAATGAATCTGGTTTTTTTTTGTATATGTAAAAAATGATTGATTAACCGTGACGAAGGTATTCCCATTTGATTCTAAAAGATAGCTCTTATTGAACCCCCAAAGAAAAACTCGAATCAAAATACATTAGGATTCTCTAGAACAAAAAGCAAAGTTAGAAATATTGATTGGCCCTAAATATCTCCGATTCTCCTATATTTCGCACCCTACTTGTCGTGAAACCCTAAAGAGTTTGAGGTATATGGTGGCTTCCCTCTACGTTTCTTCGAATTCGAGGCAAATCATATACATGGATGACCCGCCTAACTATCGATTTCCTCCAACAAGAATGTGAATTGCTGAAAATTATTGAGTGGGTTGGACAACTGCTACTGCATAGTAGACGAACGGGAAATATGTGGTGGGGGAGGTAAAATTTACTGAAAATGAGTTCTATGATGTTTTACTATAATTTTGTTTTTATTAATTATATACTTTTAGATTGTGGTTTATAAATGTAAAATTGATGTGGCGTGACAATTAAATGTATAAATTGTTTGCGGTGGGGATAAAATGTGGTGTGGAAACAATATTTTGTGGTGGGAATATAATTCCCCTATGACATATAATGGTTGATTGACAAAAATAAAAAGTGAGTCTATTTCTTTGAACCTTGGATTCAGTATCTAGAATATGTAACTGTTCCAAGTCCTTCAATCCGCTCACTAATTTTTTAATTTGGGCGTCAAATATTCAATGACGAACTGTTTACGGATGATCTCTAATCATTTTTTACTTACCAACCTTACAAGATACTTTAATTTTATGAATTTATATTTATAATTTAAAGATAAAAACCCAAGTAATATGTATCGGAATCTTGTGAAAATATTAACTTAATTTACATTTTTTTTACACAATAATATTGTTTATTAAGAGACTTGCTTGCTGATTGGAAACTTTATGTAAAAATAATACAGGTTACGAAAATCACTTCCATCCTTGAACTTAATTATTTTAAATAAATTTTAAAATAGAAATAAATTTTGTTAAAATGAGTTTTGTCCGATACATGCAGGTATATTGTGAAATAAGGAGGCATGATTGATTTGATCAATTTTTATTTTGAAATAGAAATTGCTATTGTGGGTTTAAAAATATTTATTAATCTTTATGGTTAATGGATTCTGTGATCAAAAGGGCAATGCACGAATCAGATGATGGCCGCGGTCCCGGTTGTGAAATTTTGTTGAAAAATACTGATGCCAAAATGGCTCCAGCAATCCCTTGGTATTGATATTGTTCGGCGATCCCTCCTCTACGATTAATGCTTGCAGAAAAATCGTGGGGCTTTCCTCCCGTTTTGATTCCAGTGTCAGAGTTAGTTAACTTTAATATATTAATTAATAGAAATAAAGAGAAGAATACGTTAAGCAATATATGATTCTGAAAGAATATCCCACATCAAGTGAACGGTTTCAAACCATTTTATGAGTGGTTGTTTAGTGAGTTGTCACAATTGGCAGATAGTGGGTAGTTACTAGTTGTGATCAAAGATACCGTCACACCAGGAATACTCGTTCTTATCGATTATATATGATCACGTAGTGATCGTTCGTCTGATTGACAGTATCCAAATGATCATGTCTGTTTGTTCGTTCATGCATTGATACCATTTGGTATCAAATACAAACTTTGTACTGTGAATTTGGTGGAAATTTTGTGGGGGATATTGCAATTGGTGCAAAAGGCAACGTGCTGATGTCAGCAGAAAAGCTATGTGGGAGAGATGTCTAATGAATTAACTTCAGTACTTCTTAAAGTACTATAATTTTTTTCTCTCAAACTTAAAAAAGGATCATCTGCTTAATTTTTAACCATGGCACATACCTTTTTGGCTTGAGATAACTCCACAAGCGTACTCTGTGAATTGGGTGGTCAAATTCTTCAAGTTCATGCTCTCTTTGACATGAAAAAATCACTTGATGCACAATTGAGAAGTTGATCAAGCTCACTAAAATTAGCATTATTTTTCAGAGACTACAACTCTATATATCCTACCGGTGACAATGACATATGCCGTGTGTTATTCAAGTTCAATGAAAGGTATTATTTCAGTTTGTAGATGCCTAACCAGTTTCATGACTAGAACTAGAATTTTGTATGAAAGTTAACCGAAAGTTGTGTGAAAGAGCAAATGCATATGAGATACGGGACGTACAGTTCTAGAAATTTGCACCACGCTGATATTTTATTTTAATTTTTATTTATTTATTTTTTTGTTTACATCCGTCTGAGAAATATATATAGGCTTGTTTTATTTATTTTTTAGATATCTCAATTATAAACTTATTTCTTTATTGAGAAGATTAAATTGCATTATTATTTTTAAGTTATGGGTTTAATACTTAGTTATAACCATCGATTTTAAATTCTACTCATTAAACAAGGGTATATTAGGAATACAGTTCACAAAATACTATATCTTTTCAATACAATTTTTAATCTTTGTGAAAACTCAAATAAGCCTAAATATATGAGACGTGAGTGTATATTTTATTTATTTACATATATAAATTTATTGTGGCATCACGACTATCTATTTTCCCTCTCATGTGTGTTGAAATGTGGCGTCAGGACTAAATCTTATAGTGGCGATAATTGCTCTAATGTTTGATGGAAAAAAGCCGATTGCTCGACACTCGAAGGACGATTAAAGTCATCATTATGTGTGGAAATTAGTCAGTTTGTGTAATTATACCCCTCGTCGTGGAATCGGTACTCATTTAAGGGTCCAATTTGAACATGCACCAATCAATCTGGCTATATTAATTAATCAGTCAAATATAGTGAGTTAAAAGTTTTAACAAAATATATATAGTATTAATTAATGACTTTAAAAAATAACTTATTATGACAATTGTTTCAACAAATATATTAATGCCTTCTGAAATTACTCTATGGTAATTAATTAAGTATCATATATCGTGTTAAAATATCTACTTAACGTATATGGATGGAAAATTATTTGTGAGTAGTACTTTGCATTAGTTCACTAATTGACAGTAATCTGAACCGTACTTAGAACATATTGTGAGAGTAATGAAAAAATGAACAGAGTGAAAGAGAAAAATTGTTTGTAATAGAATTCAATTTAATTTCACGTTACAGACCCCCTCTATTTATAGAGGGAAAAAGAGAGGGAAACAATATTACATGAGGACTAGATATTCACCATCTACCATGTTAGCAAATGAAGCGACCTCTTCATATCATCCATTGAAGCGATCTCTTAGTCATCTAGTGAAGAGATCCCTTGGTCATCAAATGAAGCGATCCTTGCATTGGGTTATCAAGTGAAGCGATCTCTTGGTCATCAAGCGAAGCAATCCTTCTCATCTATCCTCATTAAGTCAATCATTCTGGTTAATCGTACCTTCTGATGACATTGTTCTACCGAGGTATACCCGTATACCATATAGCATCATAAGCTGCATCACTCTCATCAAAAGACAATAGTATTTTGAAGGGAGTGAATAGAAAGAAATATATCATCATAAGCTTCATCACTTTCATCAAAAGACGATAGTATTTTGATGTGAATAGAAAGAAATATACTATTAGACGGAACTTAAGGTATTGAGAAATTAGATGGCAAAACTATCAATTAAGATACTTGGGTAGTTTGAGATTTAAATTTTTATAGAGCAAATTGACATCCAATAAACTAATTAATACGGACCGGATATATATTTTCTCCTAATATTTTGACGTATAATTAGAAAATCACTTGTAAAAACTCTTTAGTTGTAATTCAAAAACTCGACACACCCCACTTTCAGGTCCAAGTAAATTCTAAGAGAAAATTACTTACATGCATAGTTGCCATATATGTGATCCGACGACAATAAATAGGAATCCATTAAATATGGTATTTGAACAAAATAAAATACACCAATCAATAATTTTACATCTGTAAAAGACGAATCCAAAATTCAACCAATTAAGGAAAATCCTATTTAATTTCACAACGACTATGACCATTTATTTTTATTTTTGTTTTTTTGAAGTTTGAACCGTAAGCGGCAACTTTATTTCCTCTTTTGACATGGAATGGAAATATCAAATTTCTCATTCCCTATCCCTCTATAAAAGAAGCGAAATCCCCCCTTAGTAATAATACATAAAAGAACTTCATCTTCACCAGTAATAAAAAGAACTCCCTCTTCACGAAAACCATGTTGAACGGTGAAGGGATTTTCGATATCTTTTCTTGGTTGTCGGCAAAAGATTTATGCAAGTATTCTTTGGTATGCAAGTCAGCCAATGAACTCTTGTCTGAAGAATACTTCATCAAAAAACAGTTCCGTAACATGCAGATGAGGAACGACACCGGTTTTCTTCTTCATTATGGGCTCGGTGGAGTTGAATTTCATGCATTGTGTGCAGAAGAAGGGCCTCTAGTGCCTTCTTCATCCCTGAAGTTTCTGCAAAATATCACATCAGGTCAATTAAGCATTGTTGGTTCAAGTAATGGACTTCTTTGCTTGAGATCGGGATATAATGAACGAAGCCCTTTCTATATATTCAATCCGGCCACAAAAACTATGACAAAAATCCATGTGCCAGATTACTTGGAGGGAGTGGATTTGAGCAATGTTGTGTTTGATTGTAGCAACGGAGACGAGGAGTTGTTGATTGTGATCAAGCACAGGTGTAGCTGGGACGAAGATGACATTCTTTCCACATCGGTTTTTTATTCAACAAAAGAACAAGTGTGGAAAGAAGGACACAAATTCTACCTCGGAGAAAGAGATATTATCTTCGAAAATTCGGTTTATCAAAATGGGGTTGTCTACATGATCTCAGATTGGTGGCCGGGAGGCAACGATTGGCCCTACATTGTGGCCTATGATACCAAGACCGGTGTTGCAGAATTCTTAAAGATACCTAAAGGTGCAAGGAAAGGTTTGAAGAATCAGCCAAACCAAAAGTGCAAATTAAAAATCTTTAAGTATGGCAGTTCAAGAAACTCTTTTAAGTCCATTGTTTTTGTTAAGTATTACAAGAAAGTTTTTACAATGTGGTTGCTTGTTGACCCGGAGAAATTAGGTACATGGAGTCGAGTATTCAAAATGCGAGCAAAGGCCATGGGGCTTGTGCAGCAGGAGGACGAGCTCAATGTGGCCGGATTTACCCTTGCGAACGACAATATTCTTCTGGTAGCAACACAAGATAAGGTGTACAGCTACAATTTGGAAGAATATTGTTGCAAGGAACTGTGCAAGCATAAATGCAAAGGAACGGTTGAGCATCAGTATGTATATGGAGATTGTGTTCGGATTCATCCATATATCAGTACCCTTCGTCCATGTGGAACCAAATTATCAATTTCTTCGACTCAACCACTTGATTTTGAAGAAACCCTTCGTTCATGTCGTAATTTTGCAGAAGAAGACATTATAAATCAATTGTCTAGCTACTAGCTAGTATCTTGAGTCTCAAGTTAAGTTGAGTTCTTGTGTGGAATCAAATTTCGTGGAGTTTCTTGATGAGTTTCAGAGTCACGAGGAACCATGTGTTCACAACATATATATATATATATATATATATGGTTAATTAAGTAGTGTCTTGAGAGTTGTTATATTGTTTGAAAATGAAATTGAAAATTTTCTAATTAATTAATTATTCAATAATTCGTCTATTTATTCAAGTGATCACTTGGATTTAAGGAATCAGAGAGGAGAACTCATGTTATTCATGATTTTCTATCTCTCGGAAATTCTAAGGCAGATTATACTTTTGTTTGAAAAGAAAAATAAGCTAAATATGGCGTAAATTAATCTTGTGCCAACTCAAAAGCTACCTATGTATATTTATTTATGTATGTTCTTATATGTATAAAACTTATTGATTATCAATGTTTGAGCATTTTTCGCTTATAAACCATGAATTTATAAATTTGTTTTATAAACTACCACGTCTTGTAATGTTGTTGGCCCATTTGATTTCCTAAAAGAAGCTGAAAAATAACAACTAAAAATTTGATCAGGCGTAATTTTTGATTTTTTTTAAAAAAAATTGTCCAATGAATTAATAATAGGTGACATTAGATCAAATGAGTTTATAAACGTTTGGCCAAACACCCCTTTAGGGGAAAAAATGTCGGCCAAATACACTATACATGTCGTGATTTCCACGTTATTATTTATGGAAAACCTGTTTATATTTCTCCAAGACCTACTAGATTTGTTTAAATCTTGGACTCCAAGTTAAACATGATTATTTAGGGAATAGAGTCCCATTAATCCTTTTGAAACTTGGATTCCAAGTTAGACGGGAACAATACATCAATTTTCATTTTGTATTATATATGTAATAATAATAATAATAAAATGTTGTATCAAAGAAATAACAACCATAATAATAACCTTTCATCGGTCAAAAAGAATAATAATAATAATAGTAATAATAACCTTTCAAAAAAAACAACCATAATACTAGATAAATAAATAATAAATAACCCAAGGACTCCCCTGCTTAGCGCCAGTGTTAAAAAATTAAACGGGTTATTTGAGGGATCCATCGCGTTTTTTGGGGTTTTTAAAAAGTTGGTGTTTTGGGGGGTTAGCCTACTTTTTCCCGTCATTGTTCCGACAGTTCCGTCCTGGTGCGGTGGTGTCTTGGACGTAATTTTCAATTGCGGCAAATTGTTAAAACTTCTTAAGGTGAAAGAAGTCCCGCGAATCACATAACTTTAAACAGCAGTGATCAAGCCGCCGCCTCCGTCACCGTCAAGCTCCCGGTTTCTGAGAAGCGAAATATCCTAATTACCGGCGCTTTACCTTACGTGAATAACATCCCCGACCTGGAAAACATCATCGGATGTGATTATCTAATCATTTTTTTCCTCTTAATTGCGTGTTTATGCTTATAGTTGGTGAAAAAGTTGTTTGATGTTTGTGGGTTTTTCGCGTTGTTTTCTTTTTTCAGGTGTGTTGGGTGCAGATGTGTTTGCGAGATATTGTAGAAATAGAGGTTATAATAAGGTATATATATCTGTGGCACGGATGAGTACGGGACGGCCACCGAGACTAAGGCTATGGAGGAGAAGTGTTCTCCGAAGGAAATTTATGACAAGTAAATCAGTAGTTAGATTTTTCTGATATGTTGTTTGTTTTATTGATCTATACGTTTCTTGCAATTTGGATTTTTCTTTTAAATTTTCAACATTGATGCACTTTATGTGTCGGATGAATGGGGCATGTACTTGGATTCAATAAATAGAAAATTCAAAGCTTCTCCTTTTTCCCTTATTTCTTGTTTGTTTGCAGTATTTGTTACAGTTTCTTCATAGGTTTGTTATTGAGAAATAATAGATTTTGTTGTTTTAGTAACATAAGGAAGCTGGAATGTGCATATACGACTCTGAAGATTTGATTCTTGATGGATGTTTTTTCACTTATCACATTAACTTGAGTTCGACCATTGGTGGATTTGTCATATATGGAAGGTGGAAAGGAAAAAGGGGAAAAGATGGAAAATTATTCTCGGGAAAAAACTAGTAGGCCAAATATATTATTCTGTTACACTCTTGGAGGCTTCTGTAATTACACTTACACATCCACAATTTACCTGTGTATTAGACATTTCCAGAAGATGGAAAGAGTTCAATTATTCATCAAATATGCTCCATTCATCAAACTAGTTAAGCACTGATCATTTTATGATGTTAAGGAACCATGGATGGTGGTAGGTATTGAGGCACATTTGTTACGATGTCCATGCATTTTGACTCTTTTGCTATCTGATTTTGGTTGAGAACCTCACTGGTGGAAAGTTGACTTGCCATTTGCTTCATTGTTGGATTCTTTATTATTTAAATTTAGGAAAGTGTCATTTGATGATGGCTGTATGTGTCAATGTTTGAAAGAATATTTGATTTGACTGGAGAACTGAATATGCATTGACCTTTGCCCATTTTATTTCCGCTTATATTTTTGTTGGGTTTGTTCAGATACCATGCTATCCATAAAGAGGTATACAAGTGGTTCAATATAAGCTTCTATGAGTTTGGTCGCACGTCCAGTACACAGCAGAAAGAAGTTTGTGAAGCAATTTTCAAAAAGCTGTAAGAGGATACCTGGCTTTCTGAAAACACAATGCAGCAGGTGCAAGATTCACTTCTATGGCATGCCTCTGTAATATTTTGAGTTCACGGTGTTATGATTATCTCACATTCTTAATGCCTGGCTTGTTTCTGCTTTAGTAAAGAATAATTAACTTGGGCATCGTTGAAGTTCGTTTACTAAAGTTTTAATCTCTTAGCACTCTACTGTGCTACATGCACATGATTTTTGGCTGATCGGCTTGTGGAGGGTAATTGCCCAACTCCTGGTTGTAATTATGATTCTGCACGTGGATATCAATTTGAAAAGTGTGGGAAGCTTTTAAATCCCACAGAATTACTTGAGCCAAGATGCAAGGTGCATTCATGATCTTATTGCCGATGACTCATTTTGATCACATGGATTAAGAAAATCTAGCTAATCAATATGTTCTTACTAGATTGTTAAAAGTTGGGTGGATCGTTTACTTTCCTTGCTAACAATATTGTATACGTTTAATGTTTTGCACAGAGCTTCATTAAGGATAAAAGACAAAAATTGTAGACATTTGGGTTTCACATGTCTCATTATTGACTGTTTCTACAATCATACCACTGTACATGATGCTGAGAAGTGAACTGGTTGTTTTTCAAGGTTTAGAATCCCTTTTTTGGTCAGACATATATCTACTCTTGGTTTGTTCCTCATTTTTTCATGAGGATAACATCACATGCTTTGTGGATTCCTTCCATTTGATCTCTAGTTATGTTGCCCAGTCTTCTCAACCGTCTATGATTCTATATTAATGATTTATATGGGGTTTCTCATGTCTCTCTTCTTTATTTTAGGTTCAGGATATGGTTCCATCATTCCCGAGGCTCAAGGTGCAGAATCTCATTCACTGACGAAAGTATTGGGTGAGAAAGTTGGTAATTATGTTCAGCAATATATAGAAGCAATGGAGAAGGTAACTGATGCACGATAGCCCATCTTGTCACTTGCACTTGTAGACTTTTGAGTCCTAGAGCTCTAATTCATCATGACTAACATTTGAACTGGCATTTGATCTAGGTGAAACTAAAGCACGGCCTAAAAATTGCTATGTCTATATCTGGAGAAGGAAACAGTTATTTGCAAGTAAGATAGTTGCCTATGCAACTTCATTTATTGACTGTGCTAAGATGTAATAGCTTATTATCTGTTAAACCAAGTAAGGCTTCTATTCAAATTTTCTACTGGTAAATGTAGTTCTGTGTTTTCTCTTCCGATCTGAAGACCTCATATGCATGTAGGAAAGCCGATTCTGGAAGCTTTACAAGGATGATCGAGCTTTATGTTCTGTGGTTATGAAAACATCAGCTGGACTAGCATACTTTCTCGCATGTCTCTTACAGCCTTTCATGCCGTCCTTTTCCCTTAAGGTAACAGGGCTATAGTAGTTCACTGCAGTTATTAACATATAGAGTGCCAGATTACTGGAAACAGCACATAGGTTCAGGTTACAATGATCTACTTCTGAAAAAGTGTAGGTACTTAAGCAGCTGAACTTGTCCCAATCACAAATTTCACTTTCTGATGAGAGAGGTGATATTGAAAGGGCTAGAAGGCCCTGGGAGATCATACCTGTGGGTCATAAGATTGGAATTCCGTCGCCGCTTTTCAGAGAACTGGTATAGTTTTTGTTGGTTCTTTGTCTGTTTATTGTTTGCTTGCTTTGATTTTGTAATCATTTTAAGGTGATTCCCTTTTGTCGATTGCCTAACTGTCACTCAATCAAATAATTTGCAGAAAGATGAAGAGATTGAGTCCTACCGAAAGAAATTTGCTGGAAGCCAAGCTGATAGGAGAGAGAAGGCAGAAGCAAGCTGAAGCTAAAGCTGAAAATTTGAAGGGAACTAAAGTCTCAGGTAAGATCGGCCCTATTCTTTGGTTTCTCATTGATTTTGTAATTAAGTCTTTTCAATTGTAATCTTCTTACCTTTCTATCATCTGCAGCACCTGCCGTTCTGCTCTTTTCTTCCTTTTTTCGCAGCGTAGTTATGTTCTTAAGTTTTAGTTAACCTTAGATTCTGTTTTCCTTCCTTCTTTTGTGTTACGTCATTTGTTTTGTTTGTTGGTCTCTGCGAGGGAATATTTCCTCTTTCATATGCAGTCCTTTTCTCCTTTCCACTTCTCAGTGTTTCATCCAGCATGATATAATCCCTGGTGAAACTAGAGTTCGGATATCATTTAGGACTGTATTATTATTGATGTCCCATGTACAGACATCATACATGTATAATAGGTAATTTGTAATATGATTGTACGGAGGACACGGATCGGTAGATGAAAACTCTGATATGAAAGCATGGTCGGGAAACATAGAGAGCTAATTGTTGATCTTTAACTGAAAGAATAAGCAAGAAAAATCGTGGGACATTGTTTATTTTTAACATGTTCTACCTGTAAACTGTAGTAACAGTAATGTTGGTTGTTCTGAGCTAAAGTGAACAACTTATAACCTTTGAGATATGCTTTGCAAATAGGAGAGAGAAAACGTGGAAGCGGGGGAAAGATGACAAAGAAATGCTACAAAATTCTAGGCTCAGGCTTGAAGAAAAAGCAGTCAGAAATGTATATAAACAGAAAGGAGAGGAGGCTTGTTCTTGTAGATATTATTGTTCAAGAATTTCAGTGAATGACGCCCCCCCTCCCCTGGTCTTTTAATTCTATGGAAATTTGCATTCCTTCAATGTTAATAAACACGTGAATATTTTACATTGCTTTTTATCAGCTTTTAAGTTAGAGTCGGAAAATGTAGTAAGTTACGCTAACCGTAATTGTTCAATTTAGCTATATTTCGTTCTAATAGTGATCTCTCATTTCAATTACCATTCATAGCTATTTATGCAAGATTCATACAACTAACTAGTCACATCAACTTGAAATCGATAAATTTATCCTTCTTCAACTGATCAATTATTATTATTATTGTTGTTGTTGTTAGCTTAAAGAGGAAAATAAGATAAGACCCATAATGTTATGTTGTATGCATGAGCTAATTCTTAAATGGAATGACGTAAAAATTAAAGATGTAACGTAAAAATTAAAGACGTAACGAATTGTTGTTCTGCAAAAGCTCCAAATAAAAGATTGACGTCAAATTTTGCTTTCGGGGGAAATATATGCATGCTTATGCTATACATTCTACCTCTCTCTTCAATATAATTTCCCCACGATTAGACAAATAATGGGAATCAAACCAACTCTTAGATCATGTAGCCAAGCTTCTAAAAGCGTAACAGGTGGTAAGGAGTCGAAGTCAAACTTCAAACTTTTCAAACCTAAACTTAAAAGTCGAAGCACAAAACATCTCTAAAGCGTGCCTAAAATACAACACCAAGCTTCAAACTTAAGCAAAGCATGGACGGGTTTTTACAGCATGGTTGGAGGTTTGAAGTCATAACCAAGTTATTCGAGCACGAACAAGAGACGTGGATAACATTCCTGTAACTGTAATGTATGTGAGCATCAATGGAACATAAAAAATCACGAGACGTAAATTATTCCCCAATTTCAATGGATGATGCCTCATGCAATTAAACTTTGCCATTAGGAAATTTTAGTGCAACTAGTTTTAAGCATGTGCTTTGCCACACCTGATACGTTTAGATGTGTGATGTGTCAGATAAAATAAATAGCAAAAAAATTCATTTTCTTTCATAGATAGACTTGATCCAAATTTGGAACGTAAAAGAATTATCAGCCAATTGAATTATGAAAATTTATTAATTGTGTAACTTTTCTCCGGGAGTGTGGTCATGTGGACAAATGACAGTATCTTCTGTTGGCTTCAATAGAAGAATCCCAACCCAATTTTAGAGAATGGCTGGCTGATTTGTTTCAACAGCGTGACAGTGATCGAGGAGATGGAGTTGGCAGCGACGCTTTGATGGCCAAATCTGGCACAACCGCAACAAGGTGAGGCGTGGGAGGGAAGCTGAGTCTTATTTGGCGCAGCGTGTTGTCACATTGGCATATCACACACGTGTAATCAATGGAAGGAAGCTTGCAAACCAAGGCCGTCAACTTGATATTACTACGGTTGAGAATGAATAAATATTTGATCTAAATTTGCGTGCAAGGAACTGAAAGAAAGCGAATTACTAAGATGCTTAAAAATATAAATTATTGGTGAAGTCACCTTATTTTGTCTAGCATCTTATCAAGTATTTTTACAAATAGCGGGACTGTCTCCATTTAATGATTATTACAGTATTTTTTGCAATTTATACCTTGCACACATATATGTTACAATGTTGCTAAATGATTAATTTTACAAATGTAGTAGCAGTTTGTAATTAAAATTGTCAAAATTCGCCATGGGTTGATTTGGGTTGGGTAACGTGGGTAAAACCTTGAGCCTAACCACTGTGATCCGTTTAAATCCTTGGTGGTACATTAGGATTTAGGAACGTGGGATATATACATGACCAGAATCCGTAGTGGATTAATTTTTAGGAAAAAACCCATTCCAAAAAAAGAAAAATTGCTATCCGATCTATTGACCTTCCCAATAGAGAGGACGCAGGAGTGTTTAGGCCATGTAGTTGCTGCATTTTTCAAAATTGACCATTTTGCAAACCTTTTTTCCCCCATGGAGTCCATGCTTCTCCATGGGAAGGATCTGGACTTTATGCCTTAATTTGTTCAATGTGATAGGGGCATCCTTTGACGACTTATTGCTTGTGTTAACTGATTCATGTATGACCAAAGATTACTATATCTACAATCCAAAGGCTCCTATTTGGGAAGCAGTTGTCGGATATGCACTTAATTGTATGTATGTATATGCCCAACCGTAACAGACAACTTGGATTCTCCATTGACTCTTGATATCAATGCAAAGAGGAATTGACTATTGTCTCATGTGCCTTCAATTTGTATAGAATTATTGATATTCGACCTGCATTGATAATGTTTTGTTCAGGATAACGGAGACTAACTCGCTTCTCACTTTGTTGACCCATCAAGAAGAATAAGATTTATGATTTCGTTAAGGTTGTTACGTGCAATGGAATATTGGATGGATCTTCAATGGCGCTGGATTATTTCCTTTGATCATTTCAACCTTCATTGTGGTATCATTGAATTTCCTAATGACTTTGGGCGTGGATTGTACAATCTTCTCACGTCAAAGTGCACTTGGGTGTTGTACAGGAAGATCTAAAGTTATTCAAATTATTGACTCCCGGTAATGAAGCACCGGTTATGAAAGCTTCGGTTGAGATATGAAGACTTGCATCCATTTCGTTCGTTTTGGTTTACAAGGTACTTGAAAAGATGGTTTCAGTTGCTTCTCATCTAGAAAATGATAATGTGGTTTTTATGGGGTGTGCTTTTGAGTATAAAGTATTGAAAGGAGGTATGAAATTAGATCAGAACTAGTGCCATAATATATAGTGTTAGATCAGAACTCATAGTGATGGTATGAAATTAGGTCATGAAACTTGTGGCTAGTCGAGTTGGGAGATTTTCGAAATTTGTTGGAATAAAATTAAAAAATTAAAAAATTCGAGCCCAATGCGCTATATACCCCCCCTCTCTCTCTCTCTCTCTCTCTCTCACTCTCAAACTTCTCTATATCCATATCGCGCTCCAAACCAACCCCCTGCCCTGCCTCGCGGTCGTCCTTGCTTTCTATATACATGCACACATATGTTCTTTAGGGTTTTGGATAATTAGTTTTGCTGGGTATAAGGGCTGGGTATCAAACTCGACAACCTTGTAAAACAGACCCGCTTGAACCGATTTGAGTCAGTTTAGGTCGGGTAATTTGTTGTTCGGGTCGGTCTGTTGTTCAATGAAAGGTAACCCGACTCGAGTTGAGAGATCGGAGCGAGTCAAGTCCCTGAAACAGGGTAAACCGACCCGGTAAGATCCGAGTCGATTTAAATCGGACAAAACCAAATATATATATATTTTAAATCGTAACCATAAAAAGGTAAATCACAAAACACTAAATTGTGAAAAATATGTGAATTACAAAACACCAAGTCACCAACCCACTTTTAGACTACAAAACACCAAATTCACTTTTGAAGCCTTCTGCTCCTCTACTTCTGAAACGCACAAAACCACAGACCCATCAAAAGAAAAGAAAAAACCCTTGCCTAATTGAAATCGCCAACAACTACTAGGTTCTTGATTTTATATACAAGATGAGAAAACCCTAAACCAAATTTAAATTGCAAGCCATCGTCATCGCCACTTCCAAGTTCTTAATTCATCTCCGTCGATCGCCGTTTACTTCCGACCACTTGTTCGCGTCTCCAATCTGTCTTAGTTACCCATTACCAATCGCAGCTTTAGATGTGTTGGAGTTGGATGTGTTAACTAGAATTACATCTTCCTGTATTCTGCCGCCGCTGCTGCCGTCTCTCTCATTTCCGCTGCTGCTGCCGTTCCACTACTGTTGTTGCGCGTTGGTGTTGCCACTACCGGTCTGCCGCTACCATCCACTCGATCCGCCGCTATTGCCGTCTCTCTCTCTCCCCCTCTATCCCTTTATATTTTGATTCTTGTCTGAAAGTGAAACCCTAAGCCAAATATCATAATAAAAATAGGCCTAATATTGGGTCTAAAAGACTTGGGCCAAATTTTAAGTTTAAAAAAATAAATAAATAAAAGAGCTCAAACCTGGTACTCGACCAGACCCAAACTGACCCATGTCAGGTCGGGTTCACGGGCCGGTTTAAGTTTGAAAAAAATGAAAACCGATTTGAAGTCGGGTAAGGATCGGGTTCAGGGCCAAACCCGACTCGACCCGACGCCCAGGCCTAGGTATAATACGCAATGTCGATGGGTGATCTAGCAATGGCCGCAGAGAAGTTTCAGGATCTTAGCCAACTGATTGATGTTCATGTGCTGGATGCCATAGTCGCTGTTTTCCATGGCAGTGGATCAGATAATGAGGTATGTAACTACTTTGTTTTTCTATTGTTTTTATAGTGACGTCTAATTAATTTTGCCTTTTCCTATGTGTCGCACCCTGCATGTGATACATCGGCATCCGCAGTACATGGGCTAAACCAATACGCATAAGAGATGCACGACATGGCATCGAGAGAGGCACGCGGGCAAGGTTGAAACAGAAATGGGAGCAATAAAACCGCACTACAGGGGACGTGCTTGTGCGACGATGGCAAAATGTTCTGGAAGTTTGAAAGACGTGTTGGACAGAGTATGTTCCAAAAGGGTCCGGGGATGCCTGTTAGTGGAAGTCTCTAGAGTCTTGCGCAATGTGTGCTGACGGGACTGGATTCTAGTGAGTTCTGAGGCTGACTCGAAGACGCCAGAACGGTGTGGAATGTACTTAAATGGTATGTCCCAGAATATAGTAGAATGTTCTAGAGACATGCATGCTGGAAGCCGGTAGGCCAGACTGGACGGTTCTAGAGATGGTCTAGAACTTTCCGGCCACACTAGATTACTGTACATAGTTGTAGATAATTTTAGAGGGTCGATCTTTGCCGTTAGATCTAAACGATATCCACCATCCGTTCTAAGAGTATGGAACTATAAATAGGGCAAAGGGGGTCCTCATTTGTAATTTCTCTATGACATATTGGTACTATCTCTTTGAGTAATAAAGTTCAACCGGTCTATTGGTATCAGTACTTACTTCGCTTCACCTACAGGCTCCTGAAAAACATAAATTCCGTCACATGTAATTAATTCTGCATTTGCAGTCTTTTCACTCATTATGAATTTTCTCTATGAAATTCATTCCATATTATTAAGTGATCTTGTCCGGGCTGAAATGTACCTATAAACTCATCCACTGTGTTAATGACTCTAGATTTGTTTTAAAATGAAGTAGCATCTAGATATGCTTGTAAGTTAAAGATCCTGCCAGAAAGTATGAAACCTATGCATTTACAAAAATTTTAACTAGCTATCAACTTTATGTTATAACTGACTTTTTCTTGATGTTCTTCGATTGTGCTACTTTTGATACAGAAATCTGCAGCAAAGGATATCTTGAGAGATCTGTACAACAAGCCAAAGATGTGGCTACACTTGGTGCTCCAAGTACAACACATTCTATCAAATATAGATAGCTTGAACACTAAATCTTTTGTTTTGCAGGTTAGTCTTAGACTCTTAGAGCATCTCCAATACAAAATTAAGGAAGAATGTCTTAGCTCAAAGTTTAACTTGAGAGAGATACACACAAAAAAATTAATGGTCCTATATGCTTCCTATTTTTTTCAATTTTATTTTTCTTTTAATCACTTTAATCTCTTTTTCCTAGCTTTTTCTTCATCGTGCGAAGTGTCATGTCATATATCTACATTCATCTTCACATTATCTACTATTATTTTATTATTATTTTTGAATTTGTCTCTGTCTCTCTCTTCTTTTTTTAATTTCCCTATTTTTCTTCACTTTTTTCTCTCTTTTTACTCAATTTCTCTCTCATTTCTCTCTCTATCTCTTTCATGACCTAAGATATTTCACCTTGACTTTGCATTGAGGATATTCTTAGCCATGATATTTATGTGTAGGTTTTTTCATTTGTATGTGGAACTTTGTCATTACACGTGCATGGTTAATATAGTTTTTGTCATTTTTATCAACTAGGATATTACTATTTTGGAGCTGATAATTGGTGTCATAAATGAATTTAAGACAATACAATTTCACTTATAAGTTTAATGATTTAGCATTCAGCTTCTGTATCTTGATAAAGATTTTTGGAAGCACCAGACTCTAGTCTTGTGCGAAATGACAAAATCAGAAAAGCATATCTAGAATATCCATTTTATTAGGTTATTTAGCAACAGCGATAATAGGGATCTCTTGCTGATTTCCACTTATAGGTTATGGAAAGTGTTGTCAACTACAAGTACAAATGGGATGCATTGCCTGTAGAACAAAGAGATGATGTGAAAAAATATATCTTTGATGTTGTAGTTAAGGTAACGTGTTCCATGCCATATTGAGGAGGATGTTAGTGGCATTCGCTTCCTCCAATATTTCAGTTGAGGATTATGACTAATACTAATACTATCGCTATTTCATTTGTTGTTCTTAGCTTTCAATTGACGAAGTCTTATTCCACCTTGAAGGTGCTTATTTTAACTAATATAAGCAAATGTACTTTAGTGATTATCAAAGTTAATTTAACATCTTTTCTTAGTTTCTTTCTTTTTGTTTTGATTTTATATTGCATAATTGCATTGATATTTTATTGGTACTTTGTAACCACATTTGGGCCGTGATAATAAGTTTAACACAAATGTAGTGACGATAAAAATGATATAAAACTATATGCATGACACCATATGATATCATATAGACATGTGTCATGCATCACATGGTTGTGGTTTCTCATGTAGCATATTCCGATGCACGCCACATGGTCATATTGCACTATATCGTGCCATAACATATGTTGTTAGATCGAAACTCGTAGTGATCTATGAAATCAGGTCATGAAACTTGTGGCCAATCTAGTTGGGAGATTTTTGAAATTCGTTAGAATAAAATAAAAAAATTAAAAATTCAAGCCCAATGCACTATATACTGGCCCTCCCATTTCAAACCTTTCTGTGCCCTTTGCGAGCTCCAAACCAACCCCGCCTCACATTGCAGTCGCCCTCTTATCTATATATAGGCACTGATATGTTCTTTAGGGTTATGGACAATTGGTTTTGCTGGGTATAATACGCGATGCCAATGTGTGATCTCTCGATGGCGGTAAAGAAGCTTCAAGATCTTAGCCAGCCGATTAATGTTCATGTGCTGGATGCCATAGTTGCTACTTTCCATGGCAGCGGATTCGATAATGAGGTGCGAAACTACTTTGTTTTTCTATTTTTTCATATTGATGTCTAATTAGTTTTTCCATTTCCTATGTGTCATACACAGCATGTGACAAGTCGTCATTGGTAGTACGTAGACGGAACCAAAATGCACAAGGGTATACGACACAGCATCAAGGGAGGCATACGGGCAAGGCCGAAATAGAAATGAGAGCAACGGAGCCTCACGACAAGGAACATGTGCACACGATTGCGGCAGACCCAGAAGGATACGGAATGTTCTGGAAGGTTCTGTGGTCGAGCGTTGGGGAAAGTCTCTGGAGTCTTAAGCAACGTGTGTCGACAGTTCGGGATTCTAGAGAGTTCTGGGACTGACCCAAGGATGCCAGTATGGTGCGCAACGTGCTGGAGTAGTACGCCCCAGAATACAGTGGAACGTTGACATGACGGTTCAAGAGATGGGTCTAGAACTTTCCAGTCACACTAGATTCTTGTACATAGTTGGAGATAATTCTAGAGGATTGATCTTAGCCGTTAGATCAAAACAATCTCTACTGTCTGTTCTAAAGGGGTGGAACTATAAACAGGGCTAAGAGAGTCCTCATTTGTACATAGAGAGAAAGAGAGAGTCCAAGAGTCCACAAACTTAAGCATTGTCAGCTCTCAAGCATATAAAGTACGTTTGCTTTCCTAACTGACGTCGAGTGCATTTTCTTTCTGTTGTGGTCGTTCGGTTGCCTAGTACGTGTCGCTAGTATTGGTTCGAGAGGTTTAAGTTGACTTAGCATTATACTATAATGGGCAGAACTAGGGATGACGCTAAGGCTGCACGCTACTTAACATGTGGGACGACAAGTACATGACATATGGCAAAGGGTCAGAAGTTTATTTACTTATTGCAGGAGTTTTTGAAGGAACATGGCGATAAAAAAATGTGTAGGGTTTGTATTGTGTTGATTTAATTTCTCTACGACAAATTTGTACTATCTCTTTGAGAAATGAAGCTCCACCGGTCTATTGGTAATGTGTACTTACTTCGCTTTACCTGCAGGCTGCTTGAAAACATAAATTCCGCTACATGTACTTAATTCTGCTTTTGCAATCTTTTCACTCATCATGAATTTTTGTTAATCAAATAGATCGAGATGGTAGTAAAATCTCAGAAATATAGTGTAAAAAAACAAGAACACCAAGACGTGTTTTCGGCCGTTAGGCTCCAGATGGTTCAAGAATTCTTTTTAGGGAACTCTTTACTCTATCGGTTGAGCAATCCACAAAGGAATTAAGCTCCAAGGACTATAGAGAATGAACAAGTTACGGATTACAACACCGTCGTTTCACCAAGAAAAATACAACCTACGTTCACCCCTTAATGACCTTCTAAACCTAACCCAGCAACACCTAGTTACTGCAATTTACAGGTATAATCTCTTATCTTCCTACTACAAACTTCACCAAGAAGTATGGCCAAAACAAAGACCAGAGAGGAAGAGAGAAAAATTGACTTAGAAGAAAAAGGATTTTGTGGCTGAGCATTCAATCTGCTAGAAATGAAAAGAGAAGAGCCTTTTATATCCCGAGCCTCAATCCAACAAAAACACGCTACTTGAAAATCAGTCGGCAACTTATCAAACTTAGGCGAGGTCAAACGACTTGAATTTAGGCTGATTTAAAAGCAATACTTTACAATTTTCTCTCTGAAATTCGTTCTATGTTATTAAATGGTCTTGTCTGGGCTCAAATGTACTTATAAACTCATCATCTACTTATACTTTCTTATCCTTAATAGCACTACATCTACTCTGTTAATGATTTCGGGTTCGCTTTAAAATGAAGTTGCATCTAAATATGCTTGTAAGTAGAAGATCCTGCCAGAAAGTATTAAACATATGCATTTATAGAAATATTAATTAGCTATCAACTTTATGCTATAACTGACTTTTTCTTGATGTTCTTCAGTTGTGCTACTTTTGATACAAAAATCTCTAGCAGAAGATATCTTGAGAGATCTGGACAACAAGCCAAACAAGCCAGAGATGTGGCTACATTTGGTGCTCCAAGGGCTTCACATCTATATATATCTAAATATATCTAAATCAAGAGTAATTAAAATAAGTTTTCCCGCCCAAATCGCTTATGTCATATTTAATTTTTTAATTTTTTATTCTTTTCTATTTTGAAATGGCTGATTTGCACAATCTAACCCTGACATTTCATCTTATTGTCCAATTTAATCCTAACCTTTTAAACTTAACAATTTCATCCTCAAATCTCACATTTTTTAAGCGATCTAACATTTTTTAATTTAAAAAGACAATAATACCATCAAATTGTTATTAACTTAAAATCTATATTATATTAATCTAAATCCATATTATATTAATTTAAATCAAGTGCAATTTAATCCTAACGCTTCAAACTTGACAATTTCAATATCAAATCTCACATTTTTAATGTGATATAATATTTTTACTTAAAAAGACAATAATACCCACCAATTCTTCTCCTTTTTTTTTTAGCATTCACCCTCCAATTCTCATTAACTTAAAATATATATTATATTATATTATATTAATCTAAATCAAGTATAGTTTCTACCTTATTTCCCTCTTTTGATTGGTGCTGTAAGCTAACTGATGACATTATATTTTGTTATTTTCTCGTGTTTTCCCCTACGATGTAATTTAAAATTCCATTTCCCAGAAAAACTCATAAAGATTAAATTTTTTCGAAATGAGTTTGATATTTTCCAATGTACAAATATTCCTCATTCATTTTCCCAATTCCTATTATTATATTTTTTAATGTTATTCATCTTTTATATTTTCAACTAATATACAAATATTTTTCATTTATTTTTCAAATTCATATTGTTATATTTTTTAACATTATTCTTTCCGTGCATCGCACGGGTGCTATACTAGTTCTATCAAATACAGATAGCTTGAACACTAAATCTTTTGCTTTATATGTTAGTCTTAGACTCTTAGTCATGATATTCATGTGCAGTGGCGTAGCCACCTTTGGACCAGTGCGGTCGACGGACTGCACTGGACCTCAGAGTGATCCTGTTAAATTTGGGCTGGACCGTACTGAAAATTTAGCCCAAGATCTAGCCCATATTAAAAAAAAAAAAAATTCTGGGTTAAAATTTGAAAGGCCAATAAATCTAGGGAAAATTAGGTGGTATGCTACAAAATATCATGAGTTTTTAATTTTACGTCAAAACATAATTTGTGACTTACTGATTACGGTTAAATATCACAAACACCCGTAAAATTACGATAATCAAACTGTGCATTTTATTTTTCCAAATAATTTCTTCTCTCCTCAAGTGCTATATTTGTTGGTTGTTTTTTCTTTTTTATTTTTTTTTCTCATTCTTTCTCATTTGTTTGGCTATTCCTTGAAAGTGACCTTTAATTCTTCATTTTTTACATGTGACTTTTAAATTAAATAATTACAAATTAAATAATTACAATCTAAGTTAATGTAACTTTTTTTAGTATTAACAATATGTAACTTTTTAAGTAAACGTGACATAATTAATGTGACTTTTTTGAGGAAGGAATGTTTCTCATTTTTTCCCCACTTGCTTTGTTTATCTCCACATGTAACTTTGGTTTTTCTCCCCATTTTTCTTCTTTAATTTCTCCTTGATACTTGTTTGGTTGTAATTACTTTTAAGAGTCACATTTGTAATATAATTCAAATAAAAAGAATACGTAGAAAAAGTCACATTTTTTAATTAAAAAATCACAAGTCACATTTTATATTTTTTTAATCATAAAGTCACATAAAATGCGGTTTTTTAAAAGTCACAATTTTTAAATTAAAAAGTCACATAAATGTGACTTTTTAAATTGTGATTTTTTACTTCTATGTGTAATATTTTTCCAATCATGAGTTTTTAAAAGTCACTTTTTTTTAACGTTAAAAAGTCACATTTTTTTAATTAATGTGACTTTTTAAAATATAACTTTTTACTTATATGTGTGATATTTTTCCTATACATGAATTTACAAGATGACTTAATTGTGACCTTTTAATTTTTATATGTGACCTTTTTCATGTAGTGTGGCTTTTTAAATGTGATTTTTTGATTATAATGTGACTTTTTACTTTTATGTGTGATATTTTTCTTATACGTAAATTTTCAAGACATTTTACTTGTGATTGAAAAGTTGAACTTTCAAAAAAGGAAAACTACAAAATTTATGTTCCAATAAAAAGTCATGAAAGATAACAAAATCTTAAATAATTTATGAAATTATTATTATTAAAAGAATATAACAAAAGGCACTAAGACTTTAAATCCCAATGAATTACCCAAACCACGGTTCTCCGGTTGTGGAATTTGGCTATGTCAGCGATACTTGAAGCAGTCGGTTAGCTCTAGATTAAACCTTTGGGATTTCATCGCCTGGAATCGGGTTTATGCAACTATGCGAGTAAAGCAGTCGCAAGTGAAAGGATTTGTCCTTCGCACTGAAGCTCATCACATTTTGGGGCATCAACTCCTCCAATTTCTCACGTATAGCACACTGAAAGTCGACTATCCTTTCATCGTTAGGATTAAGACCCGGATGATCCTCAAAAATACCCGCATAAGAATCTTGAGTACTGGACGAATTAAGACTATAGTCAGTAATAGTCGTCGGAGATTGACTTGGAGTTCTAGAAGATATAGCACTGGAACTTGAATTAAGACTATCTTCATCAACGCGAAAAATGCGGTACATATTGATATTGCTTACAAAAAAATTCCCTCCAGACGGCTTGAACACTACTCCTACAGGCTTGACGGAGTTAAGCTGTCTGGAGGGAATAATTATTTCTTAATCAAGAATGCCTCAACTAGATAAATTCACTTATTTCACACAACTCTTCTGGTCATTAGTCGCCCAGCCCAACTCCCATGAAATTTCCACCGTGTTTTGCACCTTTCACCGTATTTAATTCTAAACAAAATTTTTGAACGTATTTTTCTAAACAAATCTTAATTTGAGGGGATTTGTCTAAACGTTCCAAAAATCTATTGTCTTGGCCCAAAGAATTAAGAATCACCTGGCCCAATTAAGGTCCAATTACCAAAATCAGAACATCAGCCATCATCGGCCATCTCTCATCTCTGTTTCTCTTTTGGAAGCCTGAAAGGTGGACGAAATTGGGATCGCGACTCGCGATCTTCATCTCCTGTCTCCAAGCTCGAAACCTCTTGCTAATGTGTATTGACTATTGAGTAATTATTAAGAAATAAGAATAATTGAGCTTGAAGATTGATTATGTTTATGATTTTTTTTTTTATGCTTGCAATGAGATTTGTTTAGTAGTTTTTATATGGTAAATTGGATAATTGTAAAGTCCTAATTTTTAGTTTAGGCTATTTAGTAAAGGCCTAATAACCCTAACCATTAATTTAGAAATTGTTTTATACTTCAATTTCGTAAAGCCCTAATGTGTGAACCCTAACTTTTAGTTTATGCTTTAATTTGGAAAGTGGTTTGATATTATAAATTTTAAGTAGTAAGATCATTATTTATGTTTGAAATTAGATTTTGGGTTTATGCTGGAATTATGTTTAAGATACAGCCTTCAGATTTGCATTTTTTTATTGCAATATTTTTTTATTTTCTATTTTTTAAAATTTCGGCCCGACAATCGTCTCGCGGAAACGAAAAAAATTTCTGACCGCACTGGCTGGAAATCCTGGCTACGCCCATGTTCATGTGTAATATTCTTGTAAGGATTTTTTACGGTTTTTGAAACATCATTAGCTTTGATAAGATCATCCAGTTCTGCTTGGACATCATCTGTGCCTCGGACTCTTTGCAGCATCTTTTTAGCATTTTCTTGATTGCAGCTATGTTGAATTAGACTGTTTGGTGTTTCTGGGAGAAAAAGTGCACCTAAAGTTAAAAGTGATGCTGGAACTGCAGCCAGAGACAACGATACTCGCCAACCCCAACCACCTTTAATTTT
>CAVNYN010271331.1:0-14129 GCA_963692815.1 Nyctanthes arbor-tristis
GATGCAAATGTTCTGAAGTTCAGTAATGATGGAAGACTTATGCTTTTGACAACATCAGAGGGGCATATTCACGTTCTTGATTCATTTCGCGGAACACTTGTGCGTTGTTTTCGTGCAATTTATGTTGCATCTTTGAATTGTGTCCTTAATGAAAGTCACTTTCCTTTCTGATTTGTGCTTCGCTTCTGTCATAGTTATCTACGTATAATGTGAAGCCTCTTTCAAGTGATTCTACCTTGGAGGCGTCTTTCAGCCCAGAAGGAATGTATGTTATGTCAGGTAATGGGAGTTTCTAATTGATATATAGAAAAGCAACCGTGCAGTTCTTATTTTGCCGTCTTGATTTTGCATCCAATACCCTAGTCTCCTCGCTCTATCCCAGGGTTTACAAGTTCTCAGCAAGTCTTTATATTACCTAACACACTTCTGCGACCTAAATGAAGCAAATCTTTCTAAAAGTATTTTTATTACCTATATAGTCTTGTGACTAGATAAGGCACTCAGAGCCTGCTACTTATTGTACTATAAATAATGAAGTCCCAATCTACGATCATATGGTATGTCACCATATGGTGTCATATAACCACGTGGTGTGCATGTGAACCTTGTGGCGTGTCTCGATGCACGCCACGTGGCCGGTGCCGTACATATGGTGTAAGATCATTTTTCAGAAATAATGTGAATGGATCTAATCAAGTCAAAGGAAGATGCTTGATGACGGATGGCAAGCATTTTTCATAAATTCATTGGATTATCAATGAACTTTGTGCCAATTCTCTGGTTATGTGAAAATTTGGCTTGTTTGTTAGCGAGAACTAGTATTGCTAGAAAAGAGAAATTTTTGCTAGTAGCGGGGAAGGCACCTGCACATTCCAAATAAATGTACAAGCATATTCTGTTCATTTATTTTCTATTGTTTTGAAAGCGACTTCTGACGATGCAATTACCCATTTTCATAAGGAAATATTACGTTACATTTAACTTCCAGAATCCAAAATATCTTGGGGTAAACAGATGTCTCTCTGCTCAGATCCTGTTAAGAAATTTGAGTTTCCAGTAATTTGTACTCCTTTCGGCATGTGAAGTATATGTGGATAAGAAGGATGATTGACAAACTTAATTTTAAAAATAGTGGTTTATGAAAGGTGCCAAACAACTTCAGTTATTTACGTTCTTGTATGGGGATTTGTACTGTATTAATTTGCTCATGTTCTATTTCACATTTACCAATAATAGACTACATAAATGGATTGAAGAGATTCACCTTGCAGCATTTTCGTGAAGTGCTGAGATTAACTTGGCAATCTTCTCTGACAGACAAAATTAAACAAAAACAAAGTGAAAGAAAATGATAGGGGAAACAATTGGAGCCAATTATTTCCTATAAGAAAAATGCTATCTTGATGTATCAGCAGGCTTGAAATTGACACTCTTGTCCAGTAGTCATCATACGCTCACCAGTATTCTAAAAAGCTTGCTTAAGCTTGAGGCTTGGTTATACTGCTTAGCCACACTATACACCTTTTCTTTTATGTTTGGGCTTAAACCCATTTAGGCTGAAAAAGCTTGATGCTCTACCTATATGCTTCATCACACTTTACTCTTTTTGGAACCTTGACTCTTACAGAATCTTCCTAAATGAAAAATGAAGTTGAGAATAACCCGTTTTGAAAAGGGGTTTAATTTGATACTTCTGATAGAGTCCCAGCAATACCTTGTATTACATGTGATTTTATTTCGCACATATTCTTCATCAATAAACAGCAAATGATCAAAGCCTTGTAGGAAAACATTTTGCTTTGCCAATTCAACTTGCAGCTGTTATAAGATTAAAACTTTTACAATCAACATAACCCCTACCCTTCTCCTAACGTTATGTGAAGTAATACGTGTAATCTGAAAGGACTTATCCAGCTCTGGAAGCTAAGTTGAAATATTTGAAATATTTTCTTAATCTTTTGATTTTTTGTACCTGGCAGGTTCTGGTGATGGCAGTGTTTATGCTTGGAGTGTTCGGAGCGGCAAAGAAGTAAGACAGATAGCATTTATTTTTCTGCAAAATCTATGCTTTGTGAACTCCATTGATCCTTGAGTTTAGCAATATCTTCATGCTTTAGGTACTGAAAGTTTTAATCACAGAAAGGTTATGCTTTCCTTTAGGCACAGACCAGCCTACACACACACACACACACACACACACACACACACACATATATATATTATACAACTGCAGACCAGTCAGTAAATTCAGAGATGATTGAAGACCACTTGAAAACAGCATTTTCTGCTCTTTGACTATTGTAATGTTTCTTTAAAAATCTTATCTTTGCATATTTAATATTATGCGCACTGGATCTTATTCAGGAATAGAAGATTCATGTAATTGACCCCACAAGTTTTATTGTGGTATAAATATAAAAACAGCAACTGTATGTGGATTCTTAATGGTTCTGACGAGTAGTTAAAATGGATTTCTGTTTCGGGAAATGGGCTTCAAGTACCATCAGTTAGTATTCTCTCATCTCTACATCTGGTTGTCCACCTGATAGCTATTTAAGGGTGTATGTGTTCTTCACAATAACAAGAAAGCACAATTACTGCGACATATCAATATATTTCTGATCTATTCTGCTTGAAAAGTATACTTATATTGCTCTGAGAAAGGAAAATGTAGATGTTATTGAATGTGCAAATGTTCACAATCAGTTTTCTTTATCATACCTCTGCTTGTTCATATTTTGGTACATTTTAATGCGCATTCCATATTTTGTTATTATATATTTAAGATTAGGCATGTTCTTATGTTGCTTAACCAGTATTCTTATTTTTCTTTCACGGTGTTTGACAGGTTGCCGGTTGGATGAGTTCGCAAGCAGAACCACCTGTAATCAAATGGGCTCCAGGAAGCTTAATGTTTGTAACTGGTTCTACTGAGCTATCATTTTGGATTCCGGACCTCTCTAAATTATCAGCTTATGTTGGAAAAAAGTAGAAGCTGAACCTCCTTGGGCAAAATTCTGCTCAGAAGTACTAGTCAATGCCCTTTCATCTCTGGGAGTTGCTCGTGAAGCATAAAATGCCCATCAAATACACCTTGTTCACATTCCCTGAGAATTTATTTGTGGGAGCACTGGCTACCACTCAGGCATGTTCCTTCTACGCCGTTGCTGCGTTTTCTTCACGGGATAGAAGAAATGGAATTTCGACTTTACGGTTCCCTAGATGTCATGATCCACATATAAGCTGCTTCTTGAAAATGAAGTACGTGCTGACAAGTTACGCATGTGAATGAAAATATTCACTCAAACATTTCAAGAAATGCCAATCCAGCATACCTTCATAATCTTATATAGTTCTGTGTATATTATGAGTTGCATGTTTCAATGTCGATTTAATTCATGAGAGCTTTTATATCATCTCTTATTTATTCGATTAAAAATTTTAACTGCTTCATGAGTCATGACAAAACTTTTATAAGCTAGAGATCCTGAGTTCTGGATTATATTGGCCAGTCTCAAGGTATGCTTTTAGTTGTTGCTTTGTACTTTATCTTTTAGTTTGGAAAACATACCCTGATTTATATTCCAGTTGTTGCTCCCTCCAGTTGTTTTTATTTAATCTTAACGTACCATTTCAAGCTGGTTTAAAGTATATAATGCGGGTTTGGAAAATTCTTGTCAAAAACATCATGGACGTGGGATTTTTGGGATGGTTAATCTGAAAGCTTAGTTGATGAACCTAACTTAGGCTTAGCAGTCTAGTGGCTGCGCATGGGTGGTCGGGTCGGTTTCTGGCTCAGAACAAAAACAACTGACCCCTTTTGGTTTGACCAAAGGAGGACTTGAAACAAACCCGCTGTGGTTTTGGATCGGGTTCTGTCGGTTTAACCTGATTGTGTTATTGAGTTCGGTTGCGTCTCAGCCCTATTTTGCACATAAGCACACTGGCAGGCACCATCTTTAAAATTGACAGTCATTTGCATTCAAGTTCATTACGCCTCACTGAAACTCCTGCAATTAATACGAGATCCCGCATTATTTCTTGGGATCACGTGTTTGGCCTTTTACAATAATAAGTGTCACCCCCATTGCAAACTCAAACAAAAATAAGTGAACAAACAAAAATAAGTGAAGAAAAAGGAAAATAGCGTAGTGGTCAATTAATTACGTGCGTAGTTATAATGACAAAAAATTTCTATGCATAAAAACATTGTTTTGCTCGGTTATGTTCCTTAATTTAACTAATTAAATAATCTTGTACCAATAAAGATGAACGATTTTAAGATAGCACCAAACAATTACAATATTTAAAAGAAACCATTATTTTCTTTTACATTTGGCGCCAAGCGCTCTAGAACAAAATTAGAAAAAGTCCCACAGGCCACGATCCTGTGAATATAACAAACTTCGTTATATGATTTTTATAGTGTGAGCCTTTCATATATTAATTAATATATATTAATAACATTGATCTATTTTCTCAAAAAAAAAAAAAAAACCATTGATCTAGTTCAATTTGATTTCATTTGTACTAATTTATTTGAGCATTTCAGTGTATCTATGAATATTTTTAATAACATTGGCTGTCTTTCTTTCCTTTTTTCATTTTTTTGCTATTTATATAATTCTATTTATGCACAATATTTGTAATTAAGAATTGTAATTAAAAATGTAGTGTAGTTACTAATTATTGTGGTGTACATGTAATTAGCCTAACAAAAAAGGTTCATAAATAATCACCGATTATAACTTTACAAAAATGTCCCATTGTCATTCACTTTTCTCCATAATATATGGTAAAGAAATGCCCATTTTCTATGAAGTCATAAAAGACTCTATAAGGGAGTCTGACTATTAATAAATAACCATTACAAGTATAAAACTACACGTTATTTCATGACTTCTATTTTTAATTGATAATCAGACTCGATACATGAAGCTTGATCTTACGCCACACATTATTATTTGTTTGTTTGCATAGAAAAATTTGCAATTTGAATGATGATTACCAACCATAAAGGATACTTTACTTTATCCCATGCTTATACAAAATACGGATAAATGTTTGTTTAATTTTTCACCTTCTCTCATCGTCTAATCCAAAATTCTCCTTGCCGATTAGTGTGCGTTTGATTATAAATATAAAATTTGTTTAAAAAAATATTTTATGGTCAATTAAATTATCAGCAATTAAGTGGATGTTTGATTCTCTTTATGAATTTGACTTATAAGGAGAAATTATAAATTGGTGAAATGAGCGGTAAAGATTTAATTGAAATTTTAAATACGTGGTGATTGTTGAGTAGTTGTCAAATCAACAGTCAAATCATGGTAGGTGAAATTATAAATTGAAATTATTAAGAGGATCAAACAAGCTCTAAATTTATAAAAAAATTTCTGTAACGTATTTGATTAAAAGTGAAATTTGCCGTTTAAAAAAAATAAAGAAGTGGAATTTGATTTGAAAACATGAATTACCTAAAAATAAGCTAATACTCTCATAGGGAATGTTTTCTTTATTTCAAGGAGAATGTGGTCACATGATTAAAATGTGAAAAATATTTTTTTATGAAAGAAGTTAATCAAACACTACAAAAGTTAAAATTTAGACAGAGAAGACCGTGAGAAAGCAGTAGGCTGGTAAGATTTCGCTACACAAAAGTGCTCTATGTTGAATAAAGAAAAATTTCTTTAAAAAACACAAATTGCTCTATGTTTCATTTCATTTTTTTTTCAAATATAATTGATACTACCTCCGACTCAAAAAGATGTTTACTTTTCCTTTTTATCGGTCTCAAAATATAGTTTAATTTCTTTACTAAAAAGTAGCTGAAATATTAGTTTTCGTATATGCCCCTATTTAATGTGCGTAGTTATTATAAAAATAGAATTATTGCGTAGTTATTATAAAAATAGAATTATCAAAGTAGAGTAATTAATAAATAAAATAGTCTAACAGGGAAATAACGTTAAAATTTATTTTTTTTAATACTATTAAATGAATTTTTCTTAATTTTTATGAAAAAAGGTATATGAGTATCTTTTTGGGACTGAGATAGTATTTATTATTATTATTAGGTTTATTTGTTTTATTATTAATATTATATATTACTAGTTGTATACCCCGTGCGTCTTACGGAATTGAATAATTAGCCAAAAAATGCTTGATAATTTAAAGAACTAAATAATCATAATTTTATTGTATATTAGTCACTCATATATACATGTTACTAATAATTATAATTTTATTGCTTATAATTGTTTCACTTAATATAAAACTAATTAAACTGTTATTTATGGAACAGTACTTTTAACTAATGAAAATGAGAATTAATTAAGAATATTTTAAGATAAATTCAATTTCACGGTGAATATGAAAACTTAGAAATCATGGAAAAAAGAATATACAAAATTTATATAACTCAAAAATTATCATACACCAATATCGTTGTTCAATAAGTATAGTGCAAAAACTCAAAAAACATTTAGAATATATATGATATTTATTTATCAGAATGAATTTTTTACCATGTTCATTATCTACAATACATTCTTAGAAAAATTATTTGTCGCATCTTCGCATATAGTGTCATACATTTTCTAAAAAAATCACTATTTATTAAATCCATTCTTAAAAAAAAAAAATCTAGTAAAGTACACACCCTCCTATTATAAAAGACTTAAGAGAAATAATATTATAACAAATGATAAATTCTATATAATTTATCCATAACAATAAATTTTAACCACCTTCACTCTAAAAAGAATCCAAAGAATTTTTATTTTTATTATAAATCATTATCATCAAATATTATTACTATTATATCTCCTCAACTTAAATTTTTACCTATATAGGTTCCCACTTATATCTTAATATGATAATATATATTCGATTAAATTATGTAAAATAAAAGCATATGTAAGCAGAAGAGTAGATATATAATATATATTTATTATTTTATTTTTTAGAAAATATCGCGACTCGAAAATCCAAACTCAAGATATAATTTTTATTAT
The DNA here is from genome assembly GCA_963692815.1 of Nyctanthes arbor-tristis. NCBI lineage: Eukaryota > Viridiplantae > Streptophyta > Magnoliopsida > Lamiales > Oleaceae > Nyctanthes > Nyctanthes arbor-tristis. The sequence continues at coordinate 7,017 of CAVNYN010271331.1, forward strand.
ACATATTGTGATATATATTATAATTATGTATATTATATATACACATATGTATAAAATAAAAATATATATATATATAAGATACTAGAGATTTAATTTAAAACTTAATTAGTTGAAAATATGTATATATATTATTAATATGTGTGTGTATATATATATATATATATAAAAGATAAGTTAAGATATTATTATTTATGATCTTTATAAAATAAAAAGATATATATGAGGTTTTTTAGTGAAGATAAAGTTAATCAGTTTTGAGATATAATTATGATAATAAGAGAAATAAATGAAGAGATAAATTATGATTATTAGTAAATAAAAACATATACAAGATTAACGCATAATTTGTAGCTTAAATGAGAATTATAAATATATTATTATTTATGGTCAATATAAAATAAAAGGATATATATATACGATGATGCTTACACATATAATAACATATTTCATATTATTATTTATAAAATATATTTATAAAACTTAAATTATGATTATTATAGTTATTGTTATTATCTATATATTGTTATTATCTATATATTATAAAACCAGTGTTATTATCTATATATTATAAAACTAGAGTAATTGTACCTTTAGTATAGCATTTTCCCGCTTTTTTTTTGCAGTTGCTACAGGTACAACTGCATTTTGGTAAAATTCTTAGTCGTTGTCTTTTTACTTAATATGATTCACCAACTTTACTTGATATAATTTTGGTTATTTTTAATTTATTTATGGATTTTATTTTACTTAATATGGTGCACCATCTTCAATTTAATTTACCATCTTTACTTAATATAGTTTACTATAGTTTGAGCGATTTCTGTCTCCACCGCCCGTCTTTACGGCCAGCGCCGCTCTCTCCCTAAACTTTCCAATTCTTTATTTATTTATGGATTTTATTTTATTTGTATTTTAATTAATTTTAATTAATTATTAATGTGATTGAGCCTTATTTCTCTATTAAGATCCCCAATTCCATCATTTTGGCAATTCCCGTCTCCGCCTTGCATCGGCACTCATCATTCCTCGCTTCCTAATCTTGCCGATTTTAATTCCTCTCTTTCTCTCTGATTCTTATCTTGGTTGATAATTTTGCCCAAAATAATTTCTTCTTTCCCCAATTCTACGTATCATATCGCCGGAAAAATTATTCAATTGCTCTTTTAAAATCGATGAAATCACGATTTGCAGTACTGAACACATTTTCCTATTTTATCCTACTCATTACACCGGTATATATATCATGCCTTGTGAACTTTTACGGTATCCGGTTCGAGTTATTTTTCATATATTTCCTACATTATCTCTGCCTTCTACTTATCTCAACGATCATGGCTAAAGAGCACGCTGTAAAGGCTGTTAACAAAAACTGAATAGACTGGCGCCTTAAGGTGCGTTGTGTTATTAACTGGATGGTTCTAGAGACTGAAATGGGGATAGAAGCATTGAGCTCATTTTCGTGGACAGGGCGGTACGTTTTAACATCTTTTTTTCTTGAATTAGTTTATGATCTGTCCTTACTGAAATGGGGATAGAAGCATTGTTAATATATGAAATAAATCTATTAAGTAACTTTAATGGCTGTGAAACTTCCAATTCATTTTAATAAAGATGTATAGATTATCTTCAAATTCAGATGCTGTGATGAGCTTTGTTATTGGTATTGATTATTTTTTTCCTTACAATGATTTTGCAGCAGAAACTTAAAAATATTTGTTTGTTTCAAGATTTAATGAACATTTTTCATTACGATAATAAGAAAAATCAATGAAAAGTTGTATTATAGATTCCTAATGTTAGATAACGTATAACGCAATGTTATATTTCTCACCTGCTCATATTACAGACAAATTTTTTTTTCAGATTATTTACTATGAGACTATTGTCATTTATTGCCTGATCAATATATTCTCACAGGGTCATAGAATTCAAGTCATCGCAAAAGGTTTCCTTATAAAGAGATTCGATGATGCTATTCGTGAGAGAAACCTATATGTCATAGAAATGTTCTCTGTTAAGGATAACACACCTATCTATCCTGCCACTGACCATTCTTGCAGGCTGTTTTTTATTGAAGGAACAAGTGTTGTTCCTACCATTGGTCATCTTTTCCGGGCTAATGTCTTTAACTTTAGGTTTTTTACAGACATTAAGTCCTCAGAGCATTTTGACAAGATACCTCTGTTTGGTAGGCAGTTTCTTTTCCTATGTTTTCTTCTAAAATATTTTAAAAGTCTACTTTTTAATTATGTTCCATTTAATTATAGATGTTATAGGACGGGTTGTGTCTGAAGCTGGAGACAGGCCTTGCATTGGCTTGACTAAAACCGGCACTAAACGTTTGGAGATGCACTTGGAGGACCTAAAATAATATTTGTTTGATGATTTATTTTTCTACTTTTTAAAATTTTTCCAAGCACCCAATATATGTCTCATTACACTATACCTTAATTCTTTGTTGACTTTTTTTTTTTTTTCCCTAAATCTTTGCATGAAAAATCACCTTTGATGCACTCTCTAGGATAATTATGTTGTCAATATGAATCATTATATTAAGGTGGCTAGAACTAAACCTCTACTTGTTATTTTGTAGCAGTGTCGCTCCAATAAGTTTAAGCGTTTGTACTTAATTTTATAGTGTGTGCATTATTTATATATTCAATGCATACTTTTTTTCCCGTGTATTAAATGTTTACTTTGTAAATACTATTTCTAATTTCAGAGGTTGGTTTCACGAACTCAATCAATAATGCAACCCATCTATTAGTGAATGGCCCTGTGAAGGAGATTGATGACTTTAGAGATGGGTAAAATTTTAGTCTTTGTTGATATATGGTTTTTGTAATTTCAATTTTTTTAATCTCTTGCCAATTGATTTCCCCCTTTTTTCTTAAGTCTCCCACTAGATGCACTCGAGAATTCTTACCATGTCAGCCAGTTGTCTGGCAACTCATGCCAGATGCTTAAAGATGAGGTTGATAATGAAGCTTGTGAGTGTGTCACTTTGAGCGTTATTCCAACGTTTGAAGAGGTATTGTTTATCTACAATGTCATGCTTTTAAGTAAATCACAAGCTATGTGTACCATTTAAGCATTATTTTCTAATGTATTTGTGCTGATTGATTCTGATATTCGATTCCATCAAAGAGTTCTGCTTTTAATCGAATAATTACTTTTTAAGTTTTCTAGCAATTTCTTCATATGATGGAGATATGGGAAAAGTGGACCAAAATGCTGCACCACTTTGTTTCCCAAATATCACAGATAACATTTTTAATCGAAGACGTACACAGGGAATGGCACACACACAATTTGACATGTTAATAACCTATCACTTTAATCTTTGAAACATAGAATTTGACATGTTAATAGCTTATTACTTTAATCTTTGAAACTTATAATCAGTTATAATATGTTATTCATATTTGATTTGTGTACCATTTAAGAATAGTTTATATCTTATATGACTTTTTAATATGTGTTAACATGTTTAGGAACATTTTGTCTTTGTTTTTTGGTCAATTTCTGGGTTTACTAGGGAGCCTGGCTGGTTTTTTATGAGCTGTGCTGAATGCAAGAAAAAAGTTCCAAGGCCAAAGGAGGTCTTCATATGTGACTGATGTGGTTGCACAGAGAAGAGAGTTAGGTTCAAAGTTATTTTAAATGTGTGTGATGGTACAAGTTCTGTACAACTGCTTATTTGGGATGAAGTGCGTCGAGTTTTAGTGGGAAAGGATGCTACTGATATTCTTGATTGCATTAATTTGGTATGATTTTCATTCAATAATTTTTTTAAACAATGTACATATTTTTTATTTATTATTTATTTTTTTGCCAGAATTAGGAGGCTGCCCCAAAAGCTGGGGACCCATTGTTCAAGGGAAAGGGTCTAATGAAACCTTTGTTCCCTTCTGATTTTGACGGTTTGCTAGGGAAGGAATTACTATTTAAAATACATGTCCAAGAGCGAAATATCAGTGGGGGTGGCAATATTTATGTTGTCAAGGCTGCATCAGATGATCCTACTTTAGTAAACAAGTGTAAGCAGACTGATCATGGTGTTAAACCAATTGGTGATGGCAATGAAGAAGGTGAAACGGCGATCATGGCTGATGAGGATTCAGTTATTGACAATGTAGTCACCTCACCTGCAAAAACGCCACTGAAGAGGCGTCTTTACATTGGGAGTGACGGTTCGGAAGATGATGATGATGGGGGGACGTCCCTTGGGCAATCTACTACTAAAGTTCAACGGGTTATGAAACAAGAGAAAAATTAAAAATTGAAATCGGGTTTGCTTCAAACAATTGGTTATTTATTTTATGTTTTCTTCCGTTGGTGGTATTCTTAAAATTTTTGATTTTATCATTTACCTTTTCATGCAGTGGGGAATTATATTTGGTTAGTTGACTTAATTATGTTTTCGAATGGAATAATTGATATGTTACAGTATTTTGTTTTATCTTCATTCAGAATCCGGATTTGTTTGCAGATTTATCTCTTTACCTTTTGCAGTGTATATTCATTGACTAAATTTGTTTCCTTCCAATATTGAGTGTATTTTTTATGTGTCCATTGGGCTTTGTTAATGCCATTGAATACAATGACTACGAAAAGTTGGGTGGGGTACTGAAAAGTGATTAATTTCGAAGTATGAATTAAGGTGATTAAATACTCATAAATAATACCAGTTACGGTAATTTTACAGACAACTAGTGCCGCAATAACATCACCAATGGATATTTTGTATTTGCCCTCTAACCTTCTCCATGTGTAATCTTTAGTGTTCATTATTATTTTTAATACTATTATTATTTTCATTCACCTGCAGCTTTTACATACTATGTATATCAAATGTGACATTTAATATGCGTCTTTTCAAGAGTATAGTTCTTTTATGAACATATGTATATTTATACGCGATTTTTAATTGTAGTTGTAACAGTAAATTTGACTGTTGTAAGTAACTTTTTATTTGAATTTGAATTTTCTCTATGTTATTTTTTTTAATGCCATGGAAATAATAACGTGACTTTTAGATGTCACTTTTTAAATATGCATGACTTTTAAAAGAAATATTAACACGGGACCTTTGAGTTAAACATGACTTCTCATGTGTGGCTTTTTTCCTTAGAAAGGTTACGTACAACACGGCACTTTTTAATTAACCTATTATTTTATATCATTTTTTAATTTAATATTACTACAAATGTGACATTTGATATGCGTCTTTTTAAGAATATATATATGCTTCTTTTTTAAACATATACATATACATACACATACATATACATAAATATTTATTTATTTATATGTGATTTTTAACAGTGGTTGTAACATCAAATGTGCCTTTCACATGTAACTTTTTAATTATATTTGAATTTTATATGTGGTTTTTTTTTTTGAATTTTATACGTAACTTTTAAAATAAATATTAATATAAAATGTGACTCTTTTTTAAAATGATACTCTTTCTATTTGAAATTTTCGTAAGTCATTTTTTATTCAAAAAGATCATATTTAATTAAAAAGTTACATATAAAATTTGTAACATCAAATGTGACCTTCACATGTAACTTTTTAATTATATTTGAATTTTATATGTGATTTTTTTTGAATTTTATACATATAAAATTTGTAACATCAAATGTGACCTTCACATGTAACTTTTTAATTATATTTGAATTTTATATGTGATTTTTTTTGAATTTTATACATATAAAATTTGTAACATCAAATGTGACCTTCACATGTAACTTTTTAATTATATTTGAATTTTATATGTGATTTTTTTTGAATTTTATACATATAAAATTTGTAACATCAAATGTGACCTTCACATGTAACTTTTTAATTATATTTGAATTTTATATGTGATTTTTTTTGAATTTTATACATATAAAATTTGTAACATCAAATGTGACCTTCACATGTAACTTTTTAATTATATTTGAATTTTATATGTGATTTTTTTTGAATTTTATACATATAAAATTTGTAACATCAAATGTGACCTTCACATGTAACTTTTTAATTATATTTGAATTTTATATGTGATTTTTTTTGAATTTTATACATATAAAATTTGTAACATCAAATGTGACCTTCACATGTAACTTTTTAATTATATTTGAATTTTATATGTGATTTTTTTTGAATTTTATACATATAAAATTTGTAACATCAAATGTGACCTTCACATGTAACTTTTTAATTATATTTGAATTTTATATGTGATTTTTTTGAATTTTATACATGACTTTCAAAATAAATATTAACATAAAATGTGACTCTCTTTTAAAATGATATTCTTTCTATTTGAATCTTTCATAGGTCATTTTTTATTCAAAAAGATCACATATAATTAAAAAGTTGCATATAAAAGTCAACGAGTCACACTAACAATAATTAATAAATAACTAAAAACAAGCTTACATCATTAAATGGGCCGTACATCTACTATTGCATACCAAAAAACTAAGCTAAAATATAATTATACTTTACTTTTTACATAAATATATTCACACACAATGTGACTCTTTATTTAAATGTTATTCTTTCTCTTTGAATCTTTTTAAGTTAATGGTAACATAAATATTACTTTTTTATATGCTACCTTTTAACTATATAGTAATACAAATATAACTTTTGTGAATTATTTATGATTGAAAAAGATGACATTCAATTAAAAAGTTGCATACAAAAATTAACAAGTCACCTTAACAATTTTTAATAAATATTTGGGGAAAAAACGATAATTAATGAATAAATAAAACAAACAAATCTAAATCATTAAATGGGGCTTATGTCCATTATTGCTCAGAAAAAGAGACTAAGATAAAAAAGGAAACAAACAAAGAAAAGAAAATAAACGACTCAATTAGTCTCTTTCCTACGTCCAGTAGTGCACATAAGACTTAATCCCTAAACCTAATTCATCCATCGGCCATCAACCATCTCTGGAATGACTTTCGAAGGCCATATCCCTGTGAACTAATACCTATGGTAATACCTGTGACTGCATCCTCTATTACGATTTTAGTTTAGTTCTTTGTCGCCAGTTTTGCACCATTGCTTGGTCGACGATTCCAGAGATCGGAAGAGCACACGTCT
>CAVNYN010271332.1:0-19931 GCA_963692815.1 Nyctanthes arbor-tristis
CGGATCTGCTGTCCCCAAACCCTGTCTCGCTTGCTGTTCGTTCAATAAAAGCCTTACACGTGTTTATTTAATTTACAAGTCAGCATTTTCTTAGTTAATCAAATATTAATTAATTAATTAATTAAACACGTGTAAGGATTTAATTGGGGGGACAGCGAGCGAGACAGGATTTGGGGACAGCAGATCTGGATCCGGTTTTAAGACTTTCAGCCCAGCTGTCAACTCTTGATTCTTGAAGCCATGCATGCAATGACACTTCTCCGCCTCCAAATTACAGGTGGCGCTCTCTCTCTCTCTCTCTTAATTATACAGAAATATATTTCAAATACAGAACCGAGACAAAACAGAGTAAGCACTAAGCAGCATGGAGGATTCGCCGGCGAACAATTATCCGATTCCCATCCCCACCCAATCCTTTTGGTTAACAAATTTAATATCACTTCAAGCAGAGATACTTTCCAACTATGTCACAGCCCTTGTTTCACCCTTCTTCACTATTGTATCCCTGATTTCATATCCCTTCCGCCATACCCAGGAGAGGAAAGAACCGGAGGAATCCGCCGCCGGAGTCCTACTGAGGAGGATGGCTGTGGGGTTTGTTGGTGCTGCGTATGTGTGCATGTTGCTGGTGATACTGATGGCTGTGGCTGTAATATTGGGAGTTGCTCTGGTGAGGCTGTGGGTGGAGGAGCCTGTTTTTGTTAACGAAAATCTGCATTTTGATTACACTGATGTTCATCCGACTGCGGTTTTCCGGTTTCGTGGCGGCGGAGGAGTGCCGGTGGGACATACGGTGCACGTTTCGATGGTTCTTTTGATGCCGGAGTCTGATTACAATAGAGAGATTGGAATATTTCAGGTGCACTCTGTTACTTTGGTAATCTTTCCACATTAGAGCTTCTTAGTGTAGCTTGAGATGTGAATTCTTCCTCTTTTTTTTTTTTATTTTTTTTTTAAGAGTACGAGTACGATATACGAGTACGATATGCAGCATAAGCAGTACAAATACACATAGAATTACTTCCAATAAAACCCAACGCATCAGGTAAATATACAAACCAACATACCAACATAATAGTTGAAAAAACCTCGCTTTTAGTTAGTGGGGATTGAACCTAGACTTTAAGGGCCATAGCCTTGATATTTGGGCAAGGCTTCACTGGCGAGAAGTGATTATTTTGAGAGAATGTAAAATAGAAGAAATAGAAAGGCATTATATGGAATTGTGAAGCATAAAATTTCACAGAATAATAAATGGCTTTAGTATGAAGTTTGACCTGCTTAACTAGGTTTTTGCAAAATTTAAGATGGACTTAAACAATTAATAGAAATTCAAAACCAATACCGAGCTTATTGTCGGGCACACAAACTTGCCAGGAGACCGCTATGGAGACTGTCGTTGTAAAAAAGTAAAAGCCCACATGTAGGTTCTAGTTTTTCATATGCAGTTTCCATTAAAAAACTGGTCTAAGTTGTCAATAATATCGGGAGAATGTAACCAATCTCAACTCTTTAACAGCATACTCAAAGGCATGTGCATTGGGGTCTACTGGCAAGAAAGACAGAAAATCAATATTGTAACTCTCCAATGGATGCCATGCTTTGGATTGACACGATAGTGAGTCAAGTGTTCGGTTGAAGAAGAGACGAAGTAGAGACTAGAGAATATAAGCCATTTGATACTTCAATATCCCAGCCCATTCATGTACACTTGGCAGCAAAATTATGATCTTTCTCCCTTCATTAGATTTATCTTCGAATCTTGCAACCTTTTACCCCTTGGTTTTAATGCTGTAGCAATTAGCCAACAAAATATAATGTTCAAAAATTGACAGAGGCTCAAAAAGTTCATAAAGAAGATAAGATTGGTTTATGTGACTGGTGTTGGGGGTAGATGTTTTGCAGAAAAACAAGCTTTGCAGCATACTACATCTGATACCGATTCTGCCTATCAGATTATCTTAGTTAATATATGAAATAAAACATAATTATTCTATGTTTGTCCTCAGAAATTTAGATTCTTACAGACATAACCTTGAGTAAATAAATCATGATAATATTCTTCAATGCTACATATCAGAAAAGAAGAAATATTTTCTTACGGTGGAAAATAATCTAATTCGTAGGGTCAGTTATCAAACCAAGATGTTCTCTGACATGGATGAATGACAATAAAATCAAATCGTATGCCTTAGTTAATTTGTTCACCATGCAAAATCCTGCTATGCTAGTCTACAACACATTGAAGTCGTATAACTTATCTCTTCTTCTTTTAGTTAACTGCTGAATCAATATCAACCAAAGGAAAAGTGATTTCAAAATCAAGCCGCCCTTGCATGTTACATTTCAGAAGCTGGCCTGTTCGTTACATGCGGACATTTTTTATGGGCATCCCCTTGCTGTTAGGGATTACATCTGAAACTCAGAGGATTTCATTTCCTATGCTGAGGCACGAGGAAGGTTATCCAAGAACAGAAGAGATCAGAATAACTTTGATGTCTAGGGCTGGTACTGTGTTCCTGCCACAGTTTTATGATGCTGAAATAGTCATAAATTCTCAGCTTCCTTGGAGAAAGGAACTGGTTTACAGATGGAAATGGACATTTTATGTTTGGACTTCTCTTTATATATACATCATGCTTGTAATGTTTCTTGTTCTTTTCTTCAAGCCCCTTGTTTTCCCTGTATTCCCCACACTTTTTGGCACAGATGAGCAATATTCCTCCATGGAAGTATCAAAAGAGCCCCGAAGGAGAGCACTGGAGGAGGGGGAGGTGTCTGAGTCAGTGAGAAGATGGCAACGAAGTAGAAACAAAAGAAAGGCAGCATTGCTGCATGCGTTTGTGCCAGAATCATCAGGTTCTTCTGCTTCCAGCATTACGATAACCAGAGAGGAGACGGGGGCGAGTTTTGAGGAAGCTGCTGGAGATTCTGAATCTGTATGTTTCAGAGGATTTGATACATAGATTAGAGGTTCGGCTAAATGTCTCATTTCTAGATACATGTTGAGTTTGTAATTCTGTTCCAGCAAAATCTTGACACATTGAACTAAAATTCCTTTATGCTTGCTGATGAAATGTGTAAAATAATAGTAGCTTCTTTACTTCTGTATGGTAGGCTAGTGAAGTAAGCTTGTTTTATGTCGAATTCAACATGCCTAGTGGAAAGATAACGGCATAAGTTATATATGCTATCTGTTTTCCTCATGATACTGAAGAACTGGACTGGGAAACAGAGGAGCTGGACACTCATGAAGGTGATAAATGTAGTCGACTAGCTCTCTCATAACCATATGCCATATTGCCAGTATTTAGGATGGACTATATCAATCGTTTTCATCCTTAGAAGTGACAAAGTTTTGTGCTTATAGTAAGCTTTACTCTTATCTTCATCACAAGAATTTCAAATCTGGAAAGGAAAATGTATAGCAGGTTAATAAACTTGGCAAGCATACATATTTGCTGATGAAAAGGTGCTTCAAATGTGAAAATCTATCAACCTAGAAGGTATGTTAGAATTCTATTCGTACGATTAAACACCATGAAGTATTATAATCTGCCAAGGAAACTTCTAATAATTTGCCCAAAACAACTTTTCAATTGGGCATCAACAGAGAATGATAACTTTACATGGCTTCAGACATTTTGAACAAAAGAACAAATTTTATACACGTTCGCTGTCAAGAGTTCCAAGAGTCGAGTAAGCCTCAACGGAAGTTCCACTAACTGGCTATTCAATCCACGAGACTGTTGGCGACTTGCTACTGGAAAACAGTCTGTCAAGAAAGTGAGGAAAGGATTAAGTAATGAAGGCTTGATGTACATAGCAAAAGAAGTTATATTGCTGTCGAGATCTTGCAGGTGCTGCTTTGCTTTCAGCGTAATTACTTAGGTATACTAACTTTTGTAGCCTCAGCACAGAAATTAATCACTGCAAAACAGATAAAAAAATGCGTATAAACCCCTTGGAGCATAATTAAGATGTATTTTTGAAGGTAAGAACCAGCATCAGATCTAATCTGGGATGCGTTTTCGAGTTTGAGGCTTAAGCTGGTGTTAAGCCTCTTCTTCTCCAGTTCTCAGGATAGGAATATAGTTCAGAAACAAGTATCATGTATAATAAAACCTCGACCGCTTAAGCAAAGGAGTAGGGTTTCCTTACTCTATAATCATTTAGGACAATATGAAAGGTCTCAACTCCTTAAGCAAAGGAGTGGAGCTTTCTTACTCTATAAGCGCAGGAAAATATGAAAGGGTGGACTATCTTCAATAGTCCATACAGCAAACAGGCACGCCGAAAGGGTGTCTTGGAAAATGAAAATGGATATTTGGTGTAACACTGTTCATCCAGGTTGTTTGACATTCTGAATTTCTTCCCAGTTTGCCAACCCTAATTTCAGAGTGTTGAATAGATATGTTCACAGTTGATTTGGTTTGGTGAAAAGCTAGGTATAATAATCTAGAGATCACTTATCAAGATAATAAAAAAAGTTGCACTTTCAAAGTTTTGGCTTTGGAGATGGCGAGAGAGAAAGCATTTATATCTATTTGGTTTTGCAAATGATTCTCTCCAAAAACATGTACGAAAAACAAACTGAGAATTTTCTTGTTAAGCTAGCTATACTTGCTAGAAAAAGTAACTAAAAGCCAAATATAGAAACAACTAAAAGCCTGTTATAAAAATTAAAAAAAATTGCGGTGTATACCTTCAAGACTTCCCATTTAGTACATCCTCAAGTGAATCGATGCATGGTAAATGGCACATTGCTTCTACATGTGATTGGATCCCATCTATTTCAACCCCCTTGTGTCTGCATTTCTTCCCATTTAGTACATCCTCAAGCGAAGCGAAGCATGGCAAATAGCACATTGCTTCTACCTGTGATTGGATCCCCTCTATTTCAACCCTCTTGTATATGCATTTCTTTGGATCATAGAAGTACGGCCGGAAATTACATAAAACTAATAGTCCTCTGGATGACTTCAAAGTTCTCAGCACTCTAAAACCAATGGGATCCCACGAGGTCTGTCCTGGATCTCTAACAACAAATTTCCTAGTCCAGGAATTCCTGATACTGTATTCCTCCATCACCCATATATCCACACTATCAGCATAATCATCTACGCAACAAGTCAAATAGAGGCAATCTTCCAATGCCCCTGGATTCCCCCAAAACAAACGATTCTTGGAAGGTCTGTAAGCAGGAGGAGCTGGCAGTGCTAGGAAATGTTCAGTTTCAAGATCAAGGCAGCAGATCAAATCAGAACTCCTGGTATAATCAGCAAGCCAGTGAAGATTCCCATGGAGAAATGTACCAAAAGATGGAGGAGAGAACAAAAATTGAATATCCCCAATTGACCTCCATGAATTAGATCCCAAAGTCCAGACTTTTGCCTCCCATTTATCATCGTCAAAACTCAATTTGTGCACAATTTGAATCAGCTTGTACTGATTATCCTTTTGACTAAATCCCACTCCGCAGACCAAAGGAAACGTTTGATCATCCATAGCACTCGGAACACTCAAATACTCCCCGATTACCGGATTTGACACATAAATCGGGCCATTTTTTCGACGATCATACAGGCAAATCAATCCATTACACGATCCAACAAGCTCAATCCCAAATTTGGGAAAATCAGGTATATTACTAATTTTCAAAATCGCATCATCACTTGGAAGCCCAAGCTCCACCAGAACGAGATTTTGGGAATCCCTCTTGAAAGAGCTATTAGAGTGCAGCAAAAAGCAAGTGGGCGCTCTTGAAAAATGCAGCTTAGTGAAATGAGGATCTGATAAAAATGCCCGCCAAACCTTACACACACAGCGGCATTGTACAAGGGTTTTCACGGGCAATTTCAGGAAAATTTCAACAATTATATGGCATGGTAATCTCAAAATGTGCGCCCTAAAATCATCAATCTCATATTCATTTTCATTAATTTCTAGGATCTCGCAACTCTTGGCGCGCTTATGTGGATCATTTTCAGTCCCGGCCATCATGCTATTGAATTTCAGGGTAAAAGTTCGCAGATTTCGACGCCAATAGATAAATCAGTGCAGGCCAGACATCAGAATACCAGGATAGGATGGAAATAATTTAGAGACATATCAATGTTCTGGAAACAATCATAATACTGCCTTGGAACGAAGCGAGAACTCTGTACACGAATACGATCAATGTAAAAACTCACTAAAACAAAATCAATGAAATTATTTAGACCATCTCCAATGTAAGTTGTGCACGGGACAACTGAAGAGAAAGAAGAGAGAAAAAATTACAATTATATGTTTATCTCTACCCGTCCAGCGCACATTTTGCATTGTAAACATGGTTGTCCTGATTGTGACCTGGATTGTAAGGATCGTACATAACAAATCTATTTGGATCGTGTATGGAATTGCTTTTTTATAGGATCATGTGGGATTGGTGTAGGAACGTTCGTACACGACTGACATCCTATATTTTTCTTCAAAATTGTTGAGTGCAAACATAGATAAGTAGGTCTGTTTCTATATTTATGCAATACAAAGGAAAATTATAATAAAACGAAGTTATTTATGTTAAGCTAGTTAACCTTAAATAATGTTTAGAAAATCATAAAATTGTAAATTATTATGGTTTGTTATAAGAATATAAGGCTTGCAAGTTAAATTTAGAAGGTTGGCTAATCTTAGCATTGCAATTTATCAAATCAAAGTCATATGGTATATTGTACCAAAATATGGTCCTACATCTTAAAAAGAAATTTACTTCTACTTCTTCTTAATATGATCCTACCAATTTAAACTTTTTGTTTTTAATTTAAATGGATAAAGGATATAATGGTAATTTGACTGAAGTGTTAACAGAGAAATTGAGGAAATCATAAAAAATGATCATTTATTCAAATTAATAAAAGGTTGAAAGGTCAACTGATACTAACCTCGAAAGTTAGGGAAATGATACCTAATAATAATAATAATAATAATTTATTAAGATATTAAATCCTTTAAAAATGTAATTTTCAAATTTAGGGTATATATATTTGTAATAAAATTAAGCATTTTTTTTTTAAATATCTTCAAATTAATAGGCACTTTTTAAGATGTTGTCAAAATTGGGGGTTATGTATCTAACGTTCCCCTCCACCCAAACCACGCGGGAAGTTTTAGGCCAACAAAGAAGCTTGCTTTTATTTCTGAGCTTCGCTTCAAAATATTTGAATAGAAAGATTATTAACATAAAAAAAAAATAAAATTAAGTAAAATCTACTTGAACTGAAATATAGATAAAATCGAACTAAAAAAATAAAATATATATATATATATATACACACACACACATATAGAGAGAGATAATTATAAAACCAAGTGCAATTTACAAATTTTGCTTTCCAAAAAAAAAAAATGTACAACATACAAATTAATTCCTCCACAAACCTGAAAACGCAAGGTTTTACAAGATAATACCATGTGCATAAGTGGTAAGACAAATCTCTATACATTAATTAAGAGAACTGACTCTTAGTACTTTCTGTATTGTAATTTTCTAGCTTTTTTATTTGATAAATATTGCTGTAATTATTGTGTTTTTTAAACAAAAACTTTTGCTAAAAAACTTAGAGGAGATTTGAATTTGTGACAATTAAGTTTAACACCTAAGCCTCAACCACCTTGCCCTTTTTTGTTCTAATATTTTTTATTAATAAATTAAAATATCAAATATGAAAGTCTAATTCCAAAAAAAACCCTAATCCCTCTTAATTCGTTCATTCATTATCTCAGTCTTATGTGTGTTGGTGAGTTCAATGTTATTTGAATTTTTTTAATGCATTTTACATTTTTTTGAATTTTTTTAATGCATTTTACATTTTTTTGAATTTTTTTAGTTTTATTAAAATTTTTGAAAAAGAAGTGGGTAATTTACCCACGCCAACCCCATACTCAATTTAAACGGGGTAAGAGGTGAGGTAGGTAGAAAGGAGGTGGGGCATAAGGGAGGCGTATCGACCAGAAATGGCCTCATTGCCATTTTTACTATTGGGATTCCTTCAACTTTCAAATTAGCTACAATGTAATGCTTATCTTATCTCATTTTTCCCCACAATTTCCATATTAATTAGATTTTAAGGTTTATTCCCTTATTGTCAGAGAAACATCGTTTGTTTTTGCAAAAACCTCCATATCTAACCTGGCTTCAGTTGAATCACACGATATATCTCAAATTTTAGATTTAGTGTACAATGCGGCACCTTGAATTCGTAATGAATTAATACGTTAAATATAATTATAAGACCCTTTTTTAAATTTGACTTCCCATTACGTTTCATTTTTTCTAAAAATTATACACAAAAATATTTACAACATGGCTAACTTTAATTACATAGATGACAAATTTAAATTTGATAATATTGTACATTTGTCGTTAAACTTACGTTTTTAAATGCATAAAATGATAATAATAGATTTTTCCTATTGCATATGTACAAGATATTGGGTATAAGAACATCAATCGTCTTCTAAACGATTTTGAACATAACAATTACTAAATCCATTGATTTTATTAATTCAATTAGCATAAACTTGTGTTTTTATATTTTCCAAAAATGTACAAATGTTGTTGATTCATTATACAACTATCTAATGATATATTCTAATAAGTTTTTCTACCTGTGCGCTACACGGTTATTAACTAGTTGTAGGAATAAAGATATCAAACTAATAACGAAGATCCCAAACCAAAAATACTAGTCTAAATCACAAAGAATAATGTTATTTAACACCACTCATACACGACACCACATCAAGATGGTATTAAATTATAAATTGAATTAATTAGATATTTTATTTATTCATTTCATTTCACTTATCGTTTAATGTCACATTAGTTACCACTTAGACTGGCGCCCAACATCACTGGTACTACATAACATGATACTACATAACATTATTCAATCACGAAACGACAAGTACGTAAAAGTTTCGACAGGCTAAAAAATTCATAAAATCGTTCTCAGACTTATTGTTTTCACGGACCAATCCTCAAACAAGTTACTTGTTTCATTCAAGCAAAATGAGAATCTCCCACGAAACAGCATTCCTTAGCCGACTGCAATTTTAAGTTAACTTGTGAATGGTTTTCATGTCAACTGCTTCTTGCAGAGTCCCTTTCTCCACATGATCCCACCACTTAAACAAGAAGTTGTCGACAACTAGTCGGAACCATGGGGACAGCTTAATGCCACCCTCACCAGCATCTGCTTTCTTCAGCAGCTCTTTCAACTCTTCTCTATTTACATATTTGACATCAGCCACTTCGTCAGGATCTGGGTTGACTTGAACATCTCGGACGATGAAGAGAAGATAGTCAACTGCAAACACAATAAGGTGTATCAGACAACCTTGTGTAGTCCATAGAGAAAACAAATGAATAGGATGTACTAGATAAGGTCCAGACACTTCAACGAACAAGACTTTAGTTTTTCTAGATTCCTTCTCAACATACTATCCAATCAGCCTTATGCTAATACTCAGCCCTGGTGAAGATCATAACTAAATTGCTTCTGGCCACAGAAAGTTAACACCGACGAAGAGCTTCAATATAAACCAAAGTATGTACTCACGTTCATGCTCTCCCCACTTTCCATCGGATGGCGCTTTGTACAGCATGCGGCCCAATGGTGTGAATTGATCAACCGGGACATCTTCAGCTGGAATACCCAGTTCATCCAAGAGCTTCCTTTGGGCAGCATTCCTCACCCCTGGGATTGAAATGCGAAAATCGGTGAATGAATATACTAGCAAGTAGATTTATATCGGCAACTGAAACAGCGTAGAAAAAATACCAAGGGCATTCTCTGGGATAAGCTCAGACTCTCGGTAAAGGGGGTGGCTGCAACAGGTGTTCGTCCATACCAAAGGAAAGGTGACCTTTGTTGCAGACCGTTGCTGCACAAGTAACAAACACAAGAACATGTGAGCAAGTTCTACTAAAATTATTACGGGAGATTCTCACAAGGAATTGTGTTCAAGCATCCTATGTTGCCAGTCAAAAATTATGTTCCTTTAGCATGTCACAAGATTAACCATTTGCGTACCGAAGACCTTTGTCTATAAAGAAACTAGGGCGACTGAGCGAAAGGAAACTAAATTGAAAATATGCGGTGATGAACACAGACTAGTATAATGACTGATAGCACAAATGCCACACCATAATTGTGTTTCTACTTCTGTTCAAGCATAAAGACATCCGAACATATAGGGTTTCATCTACTGACATTAAAATAACAATAGATAATCAAATCCGCATTCAGAGCTCCTATATAACCATTATAAATCCTAATTTTTATGCTTAAAAAGCTACAATTCACCAATATAAAAGTGATAAGACAATATTGGAATACCAGCAACAACTGGGAAAACTTTCACGAAGTAAAGTAATCACACATTTGTAATCTCTTGAAGAGAAAATGATCATATATTGCTCAGTTTTCAATGCAATTTGCTCAAAACCAATTAACCAAAGACTTCAGGAACTTCAGTAAAGATCTGCATTTTGAGCTTTAAAAATTTACATAGCCTCACGTGGCATTCTACATTTTAAGCCAAAGGAATGCCTCATTTGATATTTCAATTGTATATTTTTAATTTCAGAAATGCAATACCTATTCTGATGCCTTTTTTTTTTTTTGGTTTTTGGGAGGTGGGGGGTGTCAAAACACTGCTAAAATGATCTATTTAGGGTACTTTATATGAATGGAAGTTGGGGGCAATAAATTGTAGCCGTCATGAAGTTTTAATTTGGATGCCAAAAATGCATTTCTTCAGAAATAGATGCAACCTACTGGTAGATTCCCTAAACGTTATTCTATATTCTAATACACAGGTGCGAGCAACAGATTGGCACTTCCTTGAAAGTTGACAATGCAAAATATTTGGAAGGACCCGCGAACCAACTATTTTTTCACTTTCAAGTCTAACACCAGAATACGGGAGTGTGTCATTTCATGAATTGCCTTATAGTCTTACAGTTCAACATGATTTAGGTGAAAGAATTTGACATTATTTATTGCATTTTAAAGAAGCTTACATCAACTAATCTCTCAACCTTCTCACATCTCCATCCTTACACACTTATTATGACTCTGATTAGCTTATATAAAACAAAGAAAATGATCCAGTCTGAGCTTGGAGACATGAAACAAACTTCAGGTCAAGGGTAAATATGTATTGAACTAAGCTAAAAGATGATATATCCGCTAAGTAAAAGAGAGGACTGAAGAAAGAAAGAGAGAGGTTTTGCTTAAGGTAGTAATCGAAGAAAGTTGTACACAACAGAAGACTTGAACAGGCATTAGAAAAGTAGGTTGTGGACAGGCTAAAGAGGAAGTCAAAGCATCTAGTGCATTTTGCACTCACATATAACCAAATTATAGTAAATTTAGGTAAGTTGTAAAAACTCGTTGCAATTCAAATTTTTCCATCAGTCAATCTCAGATAATCTGAAAAGGAAGTTAGTTTTTAGTACGACTCCTACTTTATACTGCTTTTCCAAGATGATGCAAATTCTTCAGTATTGGATCCTGTACATTTTCCTGTAAATCTTATATCAAATAATTGAGAGACACATCAAAGGTCATAAATGACGCTCATGATGCTTGACTAAAAGGTAAGTGTTTAAAAGCCATTCCTAGTAGTACAATGCATGCATCCAACGCCCCCCATTAAGATGTACCTGAAGCAACAGCTCATATTTCGTGTTAAAGAGAAACACACTGAAAGCTCGGTGCAACAAATTTTCCTTCTCTATCTTCTCCATCAAGTGACCTGCATGTGATTTGGTCGAGTTAACAATAAAAATACCCACTGTGATTTGATCTATATATCAAGCTGAAATGGAAGTCCAGAATAGCAGGTAGCATTAAAGACTAAAAGACAACATTTCAAGGAAATGCAATACTATGTTACGGAGTCAGTCACACTTTAGAAACCATGAAACGGGAGTCCAAATTTCTCTCTAAACTCCATTTTGGGAAGTCAAATACTTAACTTAGCCCCCATTAAGAATTCTGTTTTAAAATAAATAGAAATAAAATGAATGATGGAAATTTGTGTGGTAAATATTTGGAAGTGATTAGTTTGACCATTTCCTATTTTGAGATAAATAAAAAGCTAATAGGAGCACTGGAGCATACTCTATTTACGACTATAATAGAACCAGTTTGCTCTCTGCACATCTAACTTACCTAAATAAAATTCGTGTGTTATGCCTGCTGGCCCAATTTTTAAGATTAAAAGGCCACCTATATTGATGCATAAGGAATTAACTGACTATAACCATGTTGCAAAAATCATCCAGATGTGCTCTTTGTTGTTCCTGAAGAAAAAGCAAAACCTAGAATATATTTATCTAGTTTCCGCATCTAATTTTTATTAAGATTTAAATCTCATTTACAATAAAATGCTTTTGGGCGGGCATAACTGGATAAAAACACCAGGAGTCAGAGAAGTATATGAAACATTAAAATGATGAAGATCTGGTAACAAAGCCCGTTATAGTTGAATTTTGTTGTATAATATTCTTTATTTTTCATCCTTTAAAAAGAAAGAAAACTTGGAAACCTTCAATTGTTGATGTAGCCCCTTTAGGCCATGAATGAGATCTCTACATGTTATCACTTATCAGGGATAGGTAAGTTAAAGCAGTGAAGCAGATTCAGAAAAAGCTGATTCACAATGCCTGAACATAAATTTGGGTACAATATAGGAAGTCGGACATCTGAATAATAATTAATTGAAAGTCATATCTTGACTATGGAAGCAAGAAGTTCTCTGTGGATGGCATAAACTAAAAGAAACTCCAAATTGCATAAACTATGGCTGCATGATCAAGAATAGAGGTAACCATTTGACTAGTATAGCCATATCTTAAAGTAGTAGGACCTCCAGAATAAAATTTAAGTAGCTTGACCATAAAAGAAAAAACTGTCATACCATGACTCCTATAAAATTATACTTAATCAGTTGTTAAACACAAAGAGGTCAAAACATTTAAGAGAGCAAACACTTGATGTCAATAAAATATCAAATGCCAACGTCATCTAGGATGTGACAAAATTTATATATGTTTAGAAAAAGAGAGTTTTTGGTAAAATATTCCAAAGGTTTTGTTTATACTGCATTTCAGATGGGAAAGGTAATAAATCACTAAGAAAATCCTATCCCTCGTGGTCTTTTGGGTTCCTGGAAAAGGAAAAGAAGTTAGAAGAACATAAGTAAGAGAGATCTATTTAAAAATCAAGAAGTATGATGTCCCTCCTCTTTCATAACTTTAAATTATAAGGATAATGATTTAGATTATCTTTTCAATTAGTGTGGGGAATAAGTGGGGACTCTGGTTTTGACTGCTTTTTTCTTGATTACCACCCACCAATTCCAGAAACCAAAGGTAAGTGAAATCATTTTCCAAGAAAAGAAATCTCAAATAATTTAAAAAACGACAAAGTAATTGAGAATCATGTGAAGCCAGGGAAAAAATCACATGGTTACTAGATTCTAGGCGTTCCAATTCCAGAAACTAGTAAAATGAGAAAATAAAGAACAAAATGGGATCACAATTAGCATGGTTAAGATCACATATTAGAAACTGATCCAATTAGTTTCTTGATCAAGTCTACAAAATCATGTATTATTATTAAAGAGGAAAGATCCAACTTACAATTGTACTTGGTATCATGACCTACAACATTATCATTCTCGTCCACCAAAATACACCTATGGAGTAGTCATCAAAAGTAAAGGAACCGTCATTGATTAACACTAAAACTGAAGATCCAATAAACATAAACGGGGACAGATATCAGTGTATACATACAGATATTAGTCGATACATATCTATGTCAGCTTCTGTCACAGTGTGTGTCAAGAGATAGAAATTAAACCCACTGCTACGGACCCCAAAACTGAAAGAATTTTCGCCAGAATTATTGGAAAAGGAAATATCATGAAAGGTTGCAATAGCCGGATAAATAACTAATGCATTTATCCGCCAAACGTTGCAACAAGAAAAAGAAACGCATCTTTCATGAAGAAAAAAGAACATAAGAAACGCAAACTGCCACAATCTTCTGTTCAAATTCGAAAACCCCATATATAAACCACAGCCCCTTTCAGCACCCCAAAAATTAAGCACATAAATACATCTCATGTGTCCAGACACACACAAAGAAGTAAGTCATGCGAGTTTGTACAGCTATAAGCATGCATATATGTATTAATGGACAAAGAGTACAAGGGATTCGTCACTCACTCGTCTTCGAACATAAGGCGCCTCTGAACAGCATCCATTCCAGAATCAACGGCGGTGTCACCCATGGCAGTGGTAGGGGAAGCAACAGAGGAATAGGAGGATGCCGAGGCACGGATTGCAAAAGGTTTTGGACCGACGGAGCAGGATCGACGGCGGATGAGAGATTTGAATGGAAGAGAAGAAATATAGAGCCTCTTTGAAGAAGTGGAAGACGCCACAGCCAGCAAATTTTGAATGGGGAATCCAGTCAACAGAGACATGCTTTTATCTGTAAAAATTGGGGGTTTCGTTTTGGGATCTCCGCCATCTCATTTTGATTCTTGTAACATTATTATTCTTTTATATGAACTGTACCTAATTTATTATAATAATGATGATGATGATATGATTTTCCCTACTTGCAATGATATGAAATGAAGAGGACAATGTTGCGGCTAAAAATGGTTTTCTTGAATTTGAAAATTGCTACCCATCAATTTGAAAATTGCTACACATCAACTAATAAGATTAATCAATTTAACCAAAATAGTGATAAAATGAGTGATATACAGACAGCTGACATATAAGATATAAGGCCTCATTTTAACAAATTGAGATTGAGACTTGTGACTTCACATATCAATTTTTAATTAGTTCTGAAGTTGGAGTATGGTATTTTTCTGTGATTACTACTGATTATGACGAGCAAAAAAAAAAAAAAAATTCCTTGGATGTGCTTCTTTGACTAAACCTTTTGTACGTCTTTTTTAATCAAATAACACAACTTTCAACTGATTATTATTATTATTATTGAAAGGGCTGATTATTGTTTTGAAAGGGAGTAAAAGAGGAAAAATGGGAATTAAGGTCGCATGAATAAGTTAATTGTTAGACAGCAATACTTACTAAAATAAAGTTTTAAAACGACTATTCGTGAATGCCCTCCTCAAAATTTCATAATTGGTATTTAAAAAAAAAAATCAAAGCCACATGACGCGGAGCCACATTAAATTATTTGCTGCAAAGTTTGGTGTACACTTGTAGACTGTAGTTGCATGATGGTTATGACTTTTTTTTTATGATTATTGTCTTTTTCAAATATAAATAAAGTTAGAATTGCTCGTGAAGATTGACTGCAGATCGATCAAGAATTTTGGGCTTATGAATGAATATATAATTGTCCAGAGTTACAAAATTATTTACCTTGAAAATTTTATTTTAAATGTGAATCTTCATTTACATTATCACAGATATAGAAATGGGAATCGCTCATAATTGAAGTTGATATTTATTTTTGATTACACAATCTATTTTACGGGACATGCGTATACACTTTGTAATATTTAAAAACTTCCTCAAAATTTTGTTATCAAATCTCCAAACTTGTGTGACTTGTATAGATGCATATCAAAAGTCACATAGATTTGAAATAAACTTGATGTGCGTCGATACAAGTTACATTAAGTGGGAGATTTTATTATAAAACATACAAAAGATTTATGAACATTTTTATACTTATAGTACATAAAAGTATTCAAAAACTCCCTCAAGTTTTGTAGTAATACCTCTCATTCCATATAGTCTATATCGATTTACGCCATTTATTTTTCAAATTGACATAATATACATTCATACAAATCATATGAGATGGAAAGTTTTATAATAAAAAGTTTGAGAGGTTTTTAAAAACCACTTTTATATTATATACAGCTCCTCTCTTAACTTGAATATTATCTTGAAAATGTATATACGAACTTTGATTTGAAGTAATAACTCATTAATAGAAATTTGTAGATGAAAAAATATCTTTGTCTAATTTTCTTGCACTCATGAGTCACTTCAAATAAGATGACTCCTAAATTTGTTTGAAAATAATTTTGTCATTTAGCAAAAATTGTTAGAACCCACGAACTCGTGGAGCACGAGGATGTGGCTCAAATTTTTGGTATTTCGTGAAAAATTTTAAACAAAATGATAAAATAATAATAAAAAACTTCTTATTTCTTTTTTCCCCTTTATTTTCCTTTCTTTCTTTTTCCCCCTTGGGGCCTCCGTAAGAGTATAAAGTCAAAAATTTTGTGTATTTGTTGTTCTGTTAATGCTATCTAACTCAACTTCACGCAACCTTCTCCTATAAAAGGGTGGCTTCTTGTGTAGTTTTATAACAATTGAGTACACAAATATTCTTAGCATTATTATTCTTTTTTACTTAGTTATTGTTCTTTCAATTGTCTATTGTAGATTGAATAAAACAGCATAAAGTTGGCATACCAAACCCATTGATCTGCATTAATGAATTGGTATTTGCATGGTAAAGTATTGTCATATCACATATCTATTCAGAATTTGGTATGTTAATTTGTAGTTTTGTACATTGGTTGGGGAAAAAAAGAACTTTTTTTTTCTTTTTCTTTGGCCCGAAATATCTATTTTTGGGAAAATTTTCAAACATTCTAAGGGTGTGTTTGATTGCATAAATTTTTAACAGAAAATGTTAATTTTTCCATCTAAATTCTAACTTTTATGTGTTTGATTCACAAGTGTAAATTAAATTTAAATTTAATAGTACAATCCTATTAAGTATAGTTTTTTCCTTTTTTAAAAAAAAAATCAATTCTCATCTACCCTTAAGTAAAATGTTTTTTTATGAAAGTTGAAAAATATTTTCTTTTCCATCTTTTGTATCAAACACATTGTATGTTGAAGAATTGGAATTCTTGATCAAATGGGAATTAATACAAATATAGATGTAATTGGGCCCCATTTGTTTACTTGTTATTTTCCCAATAGTTAGAAGTCCAAACTCATACCTTGGGGAGTATAACCATATATAATATATAATACAAGAGTTTACAATTATATTTAAATTCTCAATTGTAATTTTTCCACTCATAATTTTATTGACTTCATCATGATGTTGCACAATGATTTGGGCTAGGTCATCTTGACGTTGTACAATGATTTGAGCCAAATTACTACATCTATAGATAGTGCCCCAATTTGTTTTATTTATTTTATTTTATTTATTTAATTTACGAAGGAATGGTAATTCTCATAATAATGAGTTAGTGGAACTAATGCTCCCTTAATTGTCTCAAAGGCGAACTACTAAAATATTACTAGAATAATCATGAAATTCTTCTTTGTTCTTAAAGACGCGCATTTCCTAAAAATTACTATACTTTCATATATTTTTTCCCTTATCCCTTCAATCTTCAACCTTCTCATAATTTTCAAAATTCATTCCATAATTCATCCCTTTTTAAAATTACAAAATTTCATAATTTTTAAATTTTCCCTTTTTAGAGTCTTTGAAACTATAGAAACCAAACTCCCAAAAAATGTCACTTTTCTATTATTATTATTATTATTATTATTATTATTATTATTATTTAGCTTTGTAGATGACATAGAAATCATAAAGTTGAATTAAACTTTCTCGAAATTGTGACAGTTTATGTAACACTTTTATGTATTAGACAGGTGTAGTGATTATATATATCTGTGCATCGCAACACAGTTATTATAGGGAATGAGACATTACATTTTAAGTATTGTTCTTTATTGTTGTTCTAATTAGATAAACTTTTTTAAATTATTGTCTATAAAAATTTTACGTTGTTGATTGCTATGGATAAAACTTTAGATCTATAAATAAAAAAACTATTTTTTGTTAAAGAAATTAAAACTCAGCCACTATTGATCTCCATGATCGTGTTTTTTAATGAAATTCTTCCGAATATAGAACAATTTAGAATTAGTATAATTTTGTCAATATACAAGTTTTGTCAATGCAAAGTTAACTTACTAATCTAAATAATACAAAAAAAAGGAAAACCTACGTTAAAACATAATAAAAAAAAATTTGAAAGACTTATAAGCCTCATTTTCGAGTTTTAAAATTTAATCTTTTCTTATTTAGATATTCATAACGAGTTTTCAATAATTTATATTAATTTATTAGTTTTTTATATTCCTATTTTTTTATTTTAGTTTGCTCATTTCTATTTTTTTAAGCATTTATATATAATTATGAGTTTTTATAATTTTTTTATTATCCGCTACCGATATAAATTTATCAGCGAATAATTGTTGAATTTCTTATAGATTAGTATTTTTAAGAATTATTTTTCTCTCTACTGAATTATTCAAAAATGAAGACATTATAAACTAATTATTTGGTATTATCTCTATTTATTTATTTATTATTTATGTTTGTTTGATTTTCAAAATTTCCTTGCCCGAGTCCTTGATAATATGGAAACCAAATTTATTTCAGAATAACTTGAAAACCTATTTGAAGGAAAATTTTCAAGCACTTTCTAACAATGACTAATATAATAACATGATTCTTTCAATTCGATAGAAAAATCCTTTCAAAAAAATAATATAATAAAAATATAAAAATAAATTGCCATAGATTTATGAGTCGACCGGTTAAATTGTCATATCTAATAATTTCTACACATTTTTAGAATTAAATTTGTTATAAATAATAAAAAAAGGAAATACTTGGTGGGTCACTGGTCTATGGGGCAGGTCTAACCTGACACGCACGCGCCCTATACCCACAACGGGGTAGACAATGTTTCCCCATACTTGTCCTTTTGCCCTGATTAGACGTGACGGGTCAATCCTATTAGAGGTAGGTCTCTATAGGTTTAATGGGTAGATGTGTCAAATTGTCATATCTAATTATTTGACTGCTAATTATTATAACTTTATATAAGTTGAACGTGTGGACTCGCTCAACGTGTTTGGAAGAGACTAGAATTATAAACTCAGGCATTTTACTATAAATATCTCATGGTGAATTGTAATTCCCATATTAATTTATAATTTTATACAATGTAACTGGTATATTGTACTTTATTTATGACATAGTCAATTTTGATATAAATGTATATTATAACTCTACAAGTATAATACACGAATGAAAAAAATCTAGTTAATACTAATATACGGCTTCCTCGCAATGACGACCAATGGTCAGATCTTTTTTTTTTTTTTGCTACAGAAAGTAAAAATAAAATAACTATTGATAGTTGATACCATTGAATATATCATCATTTTGTTTAAATAGTATAAGCAAAACATGAATTTATAAGCAAATATCAACACCGAATGACATGCCCAAATTTTAAGTTTTTCCTGCACCATCTTTAGGGATATGAAATTGCATAACATGAGCTAGCTCGTGTAAAAATTTCAAGTAAAATCGAATCTGGCCAACCGAACTGGGGACGAAACCGACACCCAGCGAAGAACAAACACTCCAGCAACAAAACATCAAGAGACAAGCATCACTTCTGAACTTTTTTCAAACGGGCATTTAACATATGTAGGGTACATATAAATCGAAGTATCATATGGAAGTCAAATAAGCTGGATGGGAAGGGACGCCTAACGCTAGCTAGGCAGTCCTAACTTCCCCTCAACCTACATGTATTTTCTAGACTTGGCCAAGTCAAATTATTACATGATAATGCACTAATAATACTCAGCAATGCAACGGTAAGAGTCCACAATAGTGCAAGGAATAATCATTTAGGTATGCCAAACATTCCCTCAACTTGCACTCTTTTTTCCTTTTTTTTTTTTTAATAGCAATTTCATTGCATATCACATAGGGTCACCAAACTAAGCAGATCGGAAGAGCGTC
>CAVNYN010271333.1:0-10473 GCA_963692815.1 Nyctanthes arbor-tristis
CAATGCCCCAAATATCAAATATCTCCAACTCTAAGATATTGTTCAAAGGCATCTCTTGTCTTGAAGAAATATTGACAGTGCGTTGACACCAGTCACAAGCTTTAACAAAAGAGAAAGCATCTTTGAATAAGGTGGATCAGTAGAAACCACATTGGAGCACTTTAGCAGCTATTTTTGTAGGCCCATGATGACTGCCATAAGGTGAAAAATGAACCGGCTCAGGAATAGACATCATCTCTTCATCGGGCATACATCTTCTGATTATTTGATTTGGTCCTCTGCAGTAGAGATATGGTTCCTCCCAATAATAGAACTTCAAATCTTGGAAGAACTTCTTTTGCTGATAAGAATAATCAGGTGGAATAACCTTTCCAGCCAAGTAGTTCACATAATCAGCTTACCGTGGCACTTTTTCTACTTGTAGCAGCTGCTCATCTGGAAATTCATCATTTATTTCCCCAATTATATCCTCATCCGGTTGCTCAAGTCTGGATAGGTGATCTGCCACTTGATTCTCTGTACTTTTTCTAGCCTTGATTTCAATATCAAATTCTTGCAATAATAACACCCATCTGATGAACCGTGATTTAGCATCCTTTTTGTCAAAAAGATATTTCAAGGTAGAATGATCAGTGTAGACAATTACCTTTGATTCAATGAGATATGAGCTAAATTTATCAAAAGCGAAGACTACTGCCAGCAACTCTTTTTGAGTAGTAGCATAATTAGTTTGAGCACTATTAAGAGTTCTGCTGGCATAATAAATCACATGAAATACCTTATCTCTTCGTTGTCCCAAGGCTGCCCCCACAGCATAATCACTCGCATCGCACATAAATTTAAAAGGTAAGCTCCAATCCGGTGCGACAATCACTAGGGCTGAATCTTTTAGGGTAGTGAAAGCCATGAGGCACATTTCAGAAAAATTAAAGGGTACATCCATCTCCAACAACCTACATAGGGGCTTTGTGATCTTAGAGAAATCCCTGATGAATTTTCTGTAAAATCTGGCATGACCAAGAAAACTCCTAATCCCCTTAACTGAAACTGGTGGAGGCACTTGGATCTTTGCCTTATCAACCTCAATACCCAATTCAGAAATACGGTGTCCCAAGACTATTCCTTCTGTTACCATGAAATGACACTTTTCCCAATTAAGCACAAGATTAGTTTCTTCACACCGTTTGAGTACAAGAGATAAATTATGGAGACACTCATCAAAAGAAGAACCAAAGACAGAGAAGTCATCCATGAATGCCTCTATGAATCTTTCCACCATATCTGAGAAGATAGCCATCATGCACCTTTGGAAAGTGGCAGGTGCATTACATAATCCGAATGGCATTCTTCTATAAGCAAACGTACTGTAAGGCCATGTGAAAGTTGTTTTCTCTTGGTCAGCTAGTGCAATAGGAATCTAGTTGTAGCCCGAATATCCATCAAGAAAACAATAATGTGAATGCCCCGCTAGTCTTTCCAACATCTGATCAATGAAGGGCAAAGGGAAGTGATCCTTTCTAGTTGCATTGTTCAGCTTACAGTAATCAATGCATACCCTCCATCCTATAACTGGTCCTGTAGAAATCAACTCATTATTCTCATCTTTTACCATTGTAATTCCTTCCTTCTTTGGCACCACATGAATAGGACTAACCCAGGTACTATCTGAAATTGAATAGATAATTCCAGCATCAAGCAACTTGACAATTTCAGCTCTTACCACCTCTTTCAAAGTAGGATTTAATCTGCGCTGATTTTCAATGGATGGTTTGGAGTTATCTTCCATCTAGATTTTATGTTGACAAAGTGAGGGACTGATTCCTTTAATATCAGCTATGGTCCAACCAATAGCTGTCTGATGTTCCCTCAATACTCGGAGCAATCTTTCTTCTTCTAACTCAGTCAGACAGTTTGAGATGATAACTGGTAAAGTAGAAGACTCTCCCAAGAATGCATACCTTAAGTGAGTAGGGAGAGGCTTGAACTCAAGAGTGGGTGGAGATTCAATGAAAGGTAAGAATTTCTTAGGAGCTTCACCCAATGGTTCATAGTACCATTCCCTCTTGCGTGCCATAGAAGGTAAAGCCTCCAACTGTTGTGTCATCTCTGCTATTTCTGAATTTTCAGCTTTTGTAGTTTCAGAGTGAACAATACAAGCTTCAAGAGGTTCTGTAGGAAGATTTCCTTCAAAGATTTCCTTAGTTGCCCAGTCAATGCTATTAATTTGGAAGCAAGAATCAGTGGACGAAGATTGTTTCATAGCCTCAAACATGTTGAAAGTAACTTCTTCATTGTCCACTCTTAGAATTAATTTCCCTTCATGAACATCGATCAGTGCTCTTCCTGTAGCCAAAAATGGGCGCCCCAAGATAACTGGAATTTCTTTATCTTCTTCCATGTCCAGTATAAGAAAGTTTACCGGATAGATGAACTTATCCACTTTAACCAAGACATCCTCAATGATTGCCCGAGAATATTTAATTGACCGATCCGCCAGTTGCAATGAAATAGTTGTTGGTCTGCATTCTCCTAGTCCAAGTTTCCTGTACACAGATAAGGGCATTAAATTAATACTTGCATCTAAATCACATAAAGCTAAACCAGAATAAACTGAACTAATTGTACAAGGTATTTTAAAACTCCCTGGGCCTTTTAACTTAGGAGGTAGCTTTTTTGAATGATAGCACTACGCTCCTCAGTTAACATGACTGTTTCATGCTCTTCCAGCTTTCTTTTGTTGGAGAAAATCTCTTTCATGAATTTTGCATCACTGGGTATCTGTGCAAGGGCCTCAGCAAATGGATTTTTGACATGCAATTTCTTGAAAACATCAAGAAATTTCCCAAACTGCTTGTCCAATTTGCTCCTCTGAAGCCTTTGAGGAAAGGGGATTTGAGGCATATATGCTTTGACAGGTGATGGAACTTTTTTTCTTTTGATCATCTATCTCAACCTGCTCATCTACCTATTATTTCTTTCCAGATTGATCATTCTCCCCTTCGACTGCTTTTCTTTGATATTCTCTTTTTCAATTGGCCTTTTTATCTCA
The DNA here is from genome assembly GCA_963692815.1 of Nyctanthes arbor-tristis. Classification (NCBI taxonomy): domain Eukaryota; kingdom Viridiplantae; phylum Streptophyta; class Magnoliopsida; order Lamiales; family Oleaceae; genus Nyctanthes; species Nyctanthes arbor-tristis. The sequence continues at coordinate 3,050 of CAVNYN010271333.1, forward strand.
ATTTCAGGTAGCTGTAACCCACTCCTTGTTGTTATGGCCTTTACCTGTTCTTTTGGATTCATTTCAGTGTTACTAGGTAAAGTACCCGGTGCTCTTCCTGCAATTGCCAGAGCCATTTGGCTCATCTGATTTCCAAATTCTTTATCGCCGCGTTCTGATTATGAAGCGTATGCTCGGTTTTTTGCATAAATTGATTATTTGCCTCCATATATTTACCGAACATATCTTCCAATAGACTCTGCCTTTCCGGTTGTTGATTAAAACATTTTGGTCTCACCGCTTGTTGATTATCTCTCCATGAAAAATTGGGGTGATTCTGCCATCCTGGGTTATAAGTTTGAACATATGGCCCTGCTTATTGCCTTGATTATTTCCAACAAACATTACTTGTTCATCTTCAAGTGTGTTCATAGGAGTAGCTGGGCAAACTGCAGTAGCATGATTCTCACAACATATATCACATACAGCTGAAGACTGGACCATATTAATCGATGGCTTTGCAAGACTTTCAACTTTGTTTGCCAGCACTGCAAGTTGTGTAGACAGAGAAGTGAAAGCATATACCTCATGAACTCTAGCTCGAGACATTGTTCTATCTGAATACCACTGGTAGCTATTAGCTGCCATCTTCTCAAAAATCTCAGCTGCCTCTCCATAAGTTTTGTCAATGAGTGAACCCCTAGCTACTGAATCTGCATGCCTTTTGTTTTCATCAGTCAACCCATTGTAGAAAGTTTGCACAATGAGCCAATCCGGGATTCCATGATTTGGGCATCTTCTTAACATATCATTATACCTTTCCTATGCCTCAAATATCCTTTCACCCTGATTCTAACTGAACGAAGTGATCTCCTTTCTGAATTTCAACACTCTACCCGGTGGAAAGAATTTATCCATGAATTTCTGTGTCAGATTCGTCCAGGTAGTGATTGAATTTGCTGGTAATGAGTAAAACCAAGTTTTGGCTTTACCACTCAAAGAGAAAGAGAACAATTTCATCTTGATAGCCTCAGCTAGTACTCCATTCATTTTGAACATCCCACATATCTCCTTGTATTTCCTCAGATGTTCATTCGGATCTTCCTCTGGCAGACCATTGAACTGAACTGTTTGTTGCACCAACTGGATAGTCCCCGGCTTTATCTAATAATTTACAGCAGTTATGGCCAGTGGAACTAAGCAGGTCAAGTTGTTTGCAACGGTAGGCATGATGTACTCCCTTAATGGTCTATTTGCATTTACAGGTGGCTCATTCCCATTAACTAGAGCATTTTGATTATCATTACCACCACCTACTCCAGCCATTTTTTGTAGGAACCTTTGTTGTCCGCGTCTAGCTTTGAAAGTTCTTTCAATTTTCGAGTCATATGGTTGTAAATCTTTCGCTCCACTCCTACGCATGCAAATCTGCAAAAATAAGATTAAGATTTCAAGCTAAAGTAAATTGAATAATTCCAATATTAAATCCTATTCCTCAGCAATGACGCCAAAAACTTGTTCGTGTAAAATGTGTGTGTGAAATCCGCAAGTGTACGGGTCGAACAAGTAATATAATGGACAAGGAGTCCGGGTTATCGTTCCCACGAGGAATGATTTAAATACCGAGAATCCAATTCACGCTCTAGTTGAAACGATCGAAATCTGGAGTTTATTTAAGATTAAACTAAATAAAAGTAAAACTAAAGAAATTAAGCAATTAAAAATGTGAAGTTCAGTGTGAAAGTTTTCTCAAGAATTTTGGGAACTTGGGACTCACAATTTCACCACCATTGATTCCCCTAATTACACATTCATCGATTCAACAAAAAAAATCCTAGTTAACGATCGATTTTCATGCAATTAATTAACTACCCCTCTCGAAGCTAGTTAATCCTACTAAATTAGGCCCCCTCACCTATCTCTAAGTAAGCATGTTAACAACCCTCTTAAGTGCATTAGCAACAAGAAACTCATGTAAACATCCCCGAAGTTCAATCTACATGGCTACACCAACCACAAGCAAATCTCTTTGTCTTGTCCAAATTAATGTTCTCTATCGCCTAATTCTAATTCATGCATTGCTCTCTGGAATTCAACACAAACCAATAAACATCCACCTATCGAGCTCTAATAAGTGAAAACAATTCAAAGCAATGATAAAGAATTAACTAGAAACCAATTTAAGAAGTCGAATCAACAAACATATAGCTAGCGTTCACAAAGGGGTTACATTGCTCGTCCCAAGAAGAGATATTTAGTTATTCATTGAATAGATAAAATTAAGCATACAAGAGTAATAATACATCACCGGGTTTTAATGAATAAAGCTGGAGAAGAAGATGATTGCACCAATATTCCTTCAACCCCAAAACTTTTCTCAAAATCCCAAAACAAACTTCTCGAGAGACCAAAGTATTTTTATGTCAAGTCAATGTATATGCTAAGTTTTTTTTTCTCAATACTAGGTTAGACCTTTTATAAGGTCTATGAAATCATAAGAAAAAGGTAAAAATCGTGTAATAGGTTTGCCATGACAAAGAGTTCTACCAAAAAAGGAAACTAAAAAAAATCGCGAATTTCTGCCATACGGGCACATGATATACCCATCCGGCCGCATGGGTCTCTTAGCAAACTTTCTGTCCATCTTTGGTTGCATCGTGTGGGTGCATGGTATACCCATGCGGCCACATGGGTCTTCATGAAAACATTCTGCTTTTCTGTCGTCGCCACTCGCGGGCGCACGCCCTATACGTGCGGCCGCATGAGATTCCTCCGAGTTTCTCCACCATGCGTGTGGCCGCATGCCAGGCCATACAAAGGCCACATGGGATTCTCCAAACATTCTGTCCGTGAATGCGGCCGCATGGCTATCCCATGTGCCCGCATGCCATCCGACGCACCACTTTTTGTCCTCTATCTTTCTGTTTCATTTGTTTTGGCCCTCAAACTTTGTAACTCGTGCTCAATTGGTCCAAATTTACCCAACTTGACTTCTTCTTGGATTTTTGCCTGTAATTCTCTGACTCAAGCGTAAAAATGAACTTTTTAACATAATATCACATACTTAACTATACATTTAGGGGACTTAAACACGACAAATAACAATCTATCACCATGTGACTACAGTAATTTATACAAATACAATGTGACAAGTATCATATAAACCCAACGTATCGTACCAATCTCAACATCATCACATGCAACTTCATAAAACATCAAAGAACCTTTAAAAAAAAAGGAAGATTGTGAAATGGTAAGATGAACCAAAGCTCAACTAAATTATACAACTGCACTAGGCAACTATAAAGCATCACGTTTTATATTTAACTAAAATATTCTAAACCAAGCTGAAAAACTGATCCTCTCAAGAAGGGAAAAAGTAACATATAATTGATATTGATTGTTAAATAACCTAAATAATTAGCTTGGGAAAAAATAAAAAGGAGTAAAACACTGGCTAACTAATAGGCTCCGTGTCAAAGTAATGTATCAAAGTAATTCTAGAAGACTAACAAGCAAGCACTAGAAGATAGCTAACCTAGGAAGAATACGAATATAAAAAACAATGAAGTATAAGACCATTGCTGTTGATCACTATGTATTGCAAAAATTCTAAGTATTATCAGAAACATTAGTAGTCCATATCAAAATAGTGTATCACAATGTTGTAGTATCGTAGCCCTATATCATATTAGAATGACTTATTTAATTGTTCAGTAATAAATAGGTTTAATCGGTAGTAGATATTATTTATTAAATTATATAATAATATATCTTAACAAGGACCTCCCATGTTGGCTTCAGTGTTCTCTTCACTTACCTACTCTGTATTTCCTTTTTAATAATTTGTACATTTATGAAATATAAAATAACCAAATTAAAATACTAATTAAGGATAAAAAAGATATTCAAAGTTCAAAAATAAAATCGATCAGAATTAGATTATAGTGAGATTTAAGTATAAACCAAAAGATTATGTTTAGATATGGTTGAAAAATAAATAAAACTATTAATTTATAACAAATAATAATTCCTTTCAAGAAAATAAATAATAAATAAAATGTAGGAGTGTAAAGATGCAACTATATAGTATAAATTTGCAATATCACAAAAATTTTAGTATACATGCAATTTAAAGAGAAAATACGGTGCTAGGTCTAATTTGTAAGGCCCCGGCCCCATGAGGTACTTGCTCTGATACCACTTGTAACGCCCCGCCCATGAGCTGCACTTGCTTTCATCTCCTTGCAAGGGTTTAGGTCTTATTATTTCAATACTTATTATTTTAAGTCTATAATAAGTCCACTTGAAACACTCTGTCCAAGATTTAGCCAAGGTCCAGCATAGGTTCTGTTCTGTCAATACTCCAAAAAACATAGGTATGTCCATGTTCAATTTGTCCATCTCATATGTTAGCTCGTCAATTTGATTATTATTTTATTATCAATTATTCTTATTAGTCAGGGCCAACGGTTTGCAGTGATGAGGCGGCCATTCCCCATAGGTCCTGACTCGATAACATTGACATGTAGACATCTATGTCCGAGGCTTTCCGAGAGCTCCTTTCACATAACTCCAAGCACCTAAAGTTTTGAAAACATGGAAAAACAATGAATATATAAATATTCACTGAGAAACCTTTACACATGCAAGTTTTTCTTTTAAAACGTGAGTTTGTACCCGAATTACATCATAGACTTGTCTTACCCCAAGCGGTCAATAAAACTGGTTCGGTTATAACATAACATGAGGTTTGATCATAGGTCACCTAGGTGCCTCACAAAATCATAACTGATTCTAAAGGTTTGACCACAGACTACCTTGGTAGTCTCCCACAACCCAACTGAAAAGAAGTGCCTTGGCACATACCGAATATAATTCTGTTCTGGAACTGATGAGAAAGATTTAGATGTAATTCATTTTCTGAAAAATGCGCTTGTGCTTTAATTGCTATGCATAACATGAACTGAATCACATAGCTTACTTACATAGAATAACTTATCTCATCATATATTACGAACACACGAATTTCTCAGATAATTCATACAAGCATGTTTGATAAACACATAAAAGGTGTAAAGATTACTCACATTAAATCCCTAATTGGGATTACTTTGTAACATCTATTCCTTCTTTCCTTGCTTCCTCCTTTAGAACATCATACATTCAATGTTTTCCTTCTCTTCTTACAGCTTATAGCATAAAAGGATCTAATCCTTATTTGGGGTTAGGGTTTCCTCTCGATTGTCTTCCCTTGCATGATTTGTTTCTTATTAAAGAAAGATAAGGAGTATATTAAATGGGGGAGAGAGAGGTAGAGGAAGATAGCGAGAAGAGGATTGTTAGTGCAAATGAATGCCAAAGCTTTGCCTATTTATAGCCAAAGTGAAGGGACAAGCAAATCCTTGGGCAATCATGACATAGATTTGGCAAAATCTTTTGAGGGGACAAGAGAATATTTTGGCGATCATTGCGTATATCTTTGATGACGACAAGCAAATCTTTAACAATTACTGCAGATATTTGGCAAATCTTCGGCAGTCTTAGGGATTATTCTCCTAGCCCTATGACTAAGCTTATTTTATCCTAATCATACATACCCATTCACATAAGGAGTATACTTATGACATGTTACATTTTAGCCGGTCGTTACAAAATTTTCCCAAGATTGATTAATTGAACACAAAATGAAAGTGGACTCAAATAGTTAAAAATGCTTGGAATAAATTTGGACTTAAAATGGCTTAATTGAAATTGGGCATGTTGATGTCAAATTTTAGTGTTAACCCAACAAACAAATTTGTTTACTTGGGAAACTTATATTTGAAACAATTTGAGCAATAGGTATTCAGTTAACATCCTATTTTCTGCACTAGTATTACATCATCATAGGTATTTAGGAACGGCTTAGTCGTCCCTAAAGATGTTGCCCCAATATGTAGAACATTTATACATGAGTTTGGCGCTCCTACAAAGTGCAATGTAAGGCCTCTTCTTATCTATAACCGCACCTTGGTTAACCTATTGGAATGAGTGAATCGACCCTGTAAGTTGAATTGACACTGCACCCTAAAGGTATTGACTTTTTGCATGTTGCAATGGCCGCATGTAAAACAATTTTGTGTAAGAATAAATAACAAACCAAATTTTTTAGAAGTGTTAATCACTAAGCACTTTGATGAAGAAAAAGATATATTTTCATAATATAATACACCTAGTAAGCCCAAACAAAATATAAATTTATAGTTTTAAGGTGTAGACCATATCACCCCTATACAAAAGGTAAAGTATTGATTTTCGGGTTTGAAACAAAAGATATATACGTTGTTTTGTTATGTCGAGTAAACCCGAACATAACAAAAGAGTGATTTCCCACATAAAATAAAACCGAGATCTATCGTGAAGGCCAAAGGTCCTCATCGCCATCATTAGACTCAACATTAGATCCCGATTCTTTGTCCTTGTCTGACAACCCCACATTTGCTGAAAGCTAAGCAGTGAACCTCTCCATCTTCTGAACCTTTGCAAATAGAAGAAATAATAACTAAACCGAGTACTTGGAAAAAAATCTGGGAAAACATTTAATGTGTTAGAACTGGAAACTACCCTATTTTAACAATTTAGACTAATCAAGTGATATAATTATACAAATACTGCTTATGATGAGTTCTTTTTTATCAGGGAATAAAGAAAGAAAACCAGGTTAATGGATAACTTTTGAGGCTAAATGTCCATTTACCAAAGCAAAGCAGACAATTATAGAGGAAAGGCTGTGATATTGTTCCTTCTCTAGTTGGTTAGTTTGTTAGATGGCAATCATTTCTAATTATAGGTACTGCTTATGTTGAGTTATTTATGATCAGAAACTAAGGAAAGAAAACAAGGTTAATGGATAAGTCTTGAGCCCTAATGTCCATTTACCAAAACAATGCAGACAATCACAAGTTGAACAAATAGTTAACTTTATGTGATAGAATCAAAAGTCTCACAATAGGCCATCAACAATGAGAAGGAAGATAATGAAAACAGTGATACAAATCTAAGATGAGAGATTGATTGCTTCCAGTTCAAGGAGTGAACATAGCATAAGTCAATCATTGAGCAAACAGCATGGTTATGGTTCTTCCTAGAAATATTACGTTATATATGTAGACTATTGTTTGTTTATCCAGTTGTAAGTATTGAATGATATAGGTGTTCCCTATTTTTTTCATGTTGGACCATTAAGTTATGGTTCATTGAAACCTTAAATTTAGGTCCAAAGTAGAACAAGAAAGTGATGAAAGGATGCATAAAAGAACTTAAAAATCAAACATGGTTAACCTTCTTTTGTAAGAGTGCATAGCTAGAGGCATCATGGGAGACACCAAATCAAACATGGTTTACCTTCTTTGTAAGAGTGCATAACTAGAGGCATCAAAGGAGACACCAGTACAAGCTGCAGC
>CAVNYN010271335.1:0-49064 GCA_963692815.1 Nyctanthes arbor-tristis
TTTTTTGAAGTACCTCTCAATAATATACAACATTCAACAAGACAACAACAATATTACATAGAATATAAATTTTGTGCCAATTTAATTATACTTAACTTACTAAATACTAATGTCTAGGTTCTAACTAACCACTAAGCGTAAGCCAAGCCAATAAACCCTAAATTATAATTTATAATTTATAAATTAATTAACTAAAACCTACAAAATACAATTAGTCAATTATACAAGATGGACAAAACCTAAATGAGTAAATGACAAAATCGCAAAACTTAAAAACTATAAAAGAAATCTTGAGGTAGTAAGAGGATTAGGATTTAGGGCTCTACCATGGAGGCTGAGCTTTTGAGGAGAAGATTAGAAGAAGTGAAGAACTGAAGAAGCAGTCACCAACTGGTCCGCCCAACTTACCGCCCAGCACGGCGGCACTGAGGTCTAAAGTCTCGGGTTCGTAGTAACAGCGGCGTCGCTGCAGTTCGTCGCATAGTCGGTCGAGGCGTCAAGCAGCCTGGCTAATTAGGGCATCGGGTGTCGAAGATGAAATCAGAGAGGCGTAAGCAGCAGCCAAATTCGAATCTGGTTTTGAGTTTTGGGTAATTTTGTTTTAATTGGGCGGTTATAATTTGGATGGGTTATTTTTTAATTAATTGGATTTGGACCATATTGGGCTAAATTTTTTAGTTTTGAGTCATGCCTTTTATTTTTTTGCTTAAATGGTATAAAAAAAAATAAGCGGACCAGACTTTTTTTTCTTGGGCCAGTGCGGTCAAGGCCTAATTTTTACTGGACCGCAGGCTAGTCCAGTGCGGTCCATGGACCGCACTAGTCCTATTTAGCCTCCGCCCCTGAGTATGTTCCGAAGGCAAACTATTAAAAAAGTGCATGATAAAAGTTAAAGTGATAAGTGCTTATAAGAATTTAAAGTGATAAGTGAGTATTAACGCATAAAGATGCACTAAAAAAATATTAGTCAAGTCTGAGTGATAAGTGAATATTAACTCATAAAGATGCACTAAAACAAAATATTAGTTGAGCTGGAGCCATTACAGTTATTAATACACCTCGGCATTTTTTAGTGAATATTTAAAAAAAAAAAACTAATTTGGCCATTTGAACAACAAAATCGTTTGAGACTTCGAAGGTCCACAATAAACACAAATCATTGGTTCAAGTAAAACACCAGGTTTCACAACAATAACGATAGCATGAATGCGACGGAATTCACATGAATACATTAAAAAACAATAAAAAAATTACCAAATCCATCATCGTGCGATTCAACATTGGAATAGTGCGTATGTTGACCTTTTTCCTTTTTTTAACATGATATTGCATCTATAATCATTGGATTCGGTGAATCTTTGTTTTATTTATGTTAAATACTCAACGGACTTGACTTGTTGAAACTTTAAAATATCAAAAATTCTAGAAAAACATGAAAAAGAGGTATTAATATGTGACATTTTTATGTGGCATACTTATGTTAGATAATGAAAAAATTACCGTGTAATCACTCACCCAGTAAATGTGTGCCACATAAGAATATCACCTATTAATGTCACTTTTACATGTCTCCTTAGAGCATCTGCAATACATAGTCAATGTCGAATGTCATGGCTCAAAGTTTAACATGAGAGAGATACACACAAAAAAATTGATGGGTCCAATATGTTTCCTATTTTCTTTTTCTTTTAATCACTTTAATCTCTTTTACCCCACTTTTTTTTTATCGTGTAATGTGCAATGTCATATATCTACATTCTTCTTCACCATGTCAATTATTATTTTATTATTATTTTTGAATTTGTCTCTATCTCTCTCCTCTTTTTTGAATTTCCCTTTATTTTTATTCACTTTTCTCTCTTTTCCCACTCAATTTCGCTCTCCTTTTTCTCTCTATCTCTCTCATGTTGAATTTTGAACCATGACATTCGATCTTGACTAAACATTAGAGATGCTCTTAGAATTACTCTCAAAATAATTATTGATGAGTGTGTGTGTGTAAGCTAACGCACATAATTGAGCATAAAACTAACCCAAAAAAAAAAAAAAGAAAGAAAGAAATAAGGAAAGAACGAAAATTAGCTTTATAGAGTCAATAAATTGCACCAATACTAACCAACATCGATCATTCTTAAGGCGTTGCACACCAATATCTTCATTGAGAACACAAAAACTTATTTCAAGTTGATAATCTAGTGAACTGGAAAGAGAGAGAGTCCCATATTGTTTTTGTGACCTTTGTAACTACTTTAAAAATATGTAAGCAATTGTAAACCAATACACAAGTTTCAACTAAACACACAGAAATTAGCATAAATTTACTATCAAACAACAACAATAATCCATCTCTCTAATTCTGAAATGACAGTAACATAGCAATAGGGATACGAAATATATATATATATATATATATTGCTAATATTAATGATGATCAAGTCTCCATTGTCTTTAAATAAAAGCAGTCCAGAAATTAATCAATACTTTCCAATTAAAAGATATACAAATTTTAATGCATCTGCATATATGCTTTGGATCCCACCTACATTTGGAATTCTATAATACATCTCAGAAATCTATTCATTAGAGTGCTGCTTTTTCCCTTGAAGATTTACTAGGTTATAAATGAAAGAAGTTCCCAATTAAAAACAAAAATTCTAGAGGGACATGAAAATAGGACATTATTAAGTGACATTCTTATACGTCACAAATTCATTGGGTGATGAAAAAGTAGCCATGTAATCATCACTCAATGAATTTGTGCCATGTGAGAATGTCACTTAATAATGTCACATTTTCATATTCCCCTAGAATTGCTCTTTAAAAAAAAGGGAATATAAAAACTTTAATTCATCAAAAGAAGCTCATCAACAAATAAAGTGAAGATGCTATTCGCAAACTAAACATACAAAGTAAAAATAATATCACATTAACTTGCAGTATATTATTCAAAGTCAAATTGTTACAAAGTACTCATAGGTGGTGATCTTTAGATGGCATTAAATTACAAGCACACTTAAATATATCACATGTTCTTGTTAGAACCAGAAGGTAAACAGAACGTTAACAAAGACCTCTGTTAGAAAATAGAAACGTTAACAGAGCCCTCTATTAGAAACAAAACATAAACAGTACATGAATAGAATGTAAACAGAGCCCTCTGTTAGAAACAGAACATAAACAGAACGTGAACATAAACATAAACAGAACGTGAACATAATGTAAACCGAGCCCTCTGTTAGAAACAAAACATAAGCAGAACATGAACAGAATGCAAACAGGAAAAACCGAGGCCTGTGTTTGACACAGTTTCCTCAAAACAGGTTCGTTCCCAACACGCTGGATATCTGTTTCCCAAGATACAACAGTCGAGACGTGGAGGAAAACCGTTGAAACAGAACAATGAATTTCCTACTTAGGCGAACCGAAAATGTGCCTGAACAGTATCACGATTAGGAAATATATGGTAAGAGATTGTGGAAAATTTGTCTGTCTCAAAAGGCCAGAAATTGGTCCTTTATATAGGCAAACCAAAGGTATGTCAAAAGCCAAAAAATAAATGTGAATTCAATAGTGTTGAATGACAGGAACATCAACAGTCACAACTATTCACATTTCAGCACATAGTTTAAGCGTTAAAAATTTCGTAGCTTATTTTAGTAAAACTCGGTCAGATTCGGCGCCCACTTCCTGTCTGGCATTCGTGTACGCAGGTCGCGCCCGTACACAAGTTCAATGGTCCGAAGTGTATTTCTGATCCCTGGTTTGCACCCCCTGCAGGCGCGCGCGCAAGAGAGAGCCTCTCAGCTACACAATTTACATATTACAAATATGTAAATATATTTAACTCATTGGATTACAATCTTTCCAATGTGGGACGAGGTTTTCCCAGCACTTAAACCCTTTTCTTATGGAAAACTTTGAGACTTAATTTCTCATTCACCCAATTACCATTTTGGGTAAATAAACACATGTTATTGAAGCTCTCGACAAGGAGAACACAAATCCAAATTCATATCTCAAATTTAGGTATCGGATATCACTCAAAGTTACGTCCAAAATGCCTATTTTTTCCAACAATCCCCCACATGAATGGAAATTGACGTGATAAAGTTCAACAATCAAACCCTGTATTGGATAGGTAGGTGTAACCCTTTGAACCTTCCATTGTCAAAGTATATATACTTTACTGGCTGACCAGTAGACTCAATGTCCTTCAACTGTTTGGCCGTTTGAGTAAACATTGATAGACTTAGCACAGGATTCTTCCTGACACAGTTCGGTTCTCATGGTTATGTTCATTTGTGGCCATGAACATCTGCCTGGTTCTGCGAAATTTCTAAGAATTGAACCCCAAACAATTCCCTTTGAAGCGACCCGACTTCTCTCTCACATAGGTGATTCTCTTCAACCTATAAGAATCATTAAAAGCGTTTCCGCTTAGCACACTTTTCCCGAATCACTGTTATATAAAAAAAGTCTCGAATCCCCATAGTGACCTAACTAAGGCTTTACAATTAGGTTGTCCCTTTGAAGTTAGATCTTGGGATCTCCAGTCAACTAGGTTGGGTTTCCTTTTTACCAACCTATACCTTTAGGGGTTTTAATGCCATTCATTTTGAGGACTTTACCACTGAATCTCGATTTAAGCATTTCGTCAGCGGATCCGCCAAATTATCTTTTGACTTTACATAATCAACCGAGATAACTCCAGTCGAGATTAGTTGCCTAATGGTATTATGCCTTCGACGAATATGTCTAGAATTAACATTATACATATTCCTCTGTGCCCTGCCAATCGCAGACTGACTGTCACAATATATGCAGATAGCAGGCACAGGTTTTGGCCATTCTGGAACATCCTTTATAAAATGTCATAGCCATTCTGCTTCTTCACCACACTTGTCTAAAGCAATAAACTCAGACTCCATAGTGGACCTGGCTATAATTGTTGTTTAGAGGATTTCCACCATATAGCTGCACCTCCTAAAGTAAACACAAATCCACTTGTAGATTTTGACTCTTTTATATCAGATATCCAGTTAGCATCACTGTATCATTCGACAACAGCCATATATCTGGCATAGTGCAGCCCGTAGTCACGAGTATATCTCAAGTACCTTAGTACTCTTATGATTGCCTTCCAATGGTCAGTTCCAGGGTTACTCGTATACCTACTTAAAACTTCCAATGACCTTGGAATATTCAACTTGATAGATGCTGACTTGTATCTATCAGGGTTCTGGCTGTTCCTAAATCATCCTTGTTAAATTTTCCATGAATTTTGTCCACATAGTGGGACTGACTCAACACAACTCCATCAAGTGTTCTTGAAATTTTAACTCCAAGAATCACATCAGCCAACCCCATATCTTTCATGTCAAACCGTGATTTTAATATGTCTTTAGTGGATTTAATCATTTTTTGATTGCTACCAACAATGAACATATCATCTACATAAAGACACAAAATGACATAGCCATTTTCCGTATCTTTCATATAGACACACTTGTCACATTCATTGATTTTAAATCCACACTCCACCGTAACATTATCAAACATTTCATGCCATTGTTTTGGTGCTTGTTTCAAGCCATACAACGACTTTACCAATTTACATACCTTGTATTCCTGCCCCAGTTCTTTGAATCATTCAGGTTGTTCCATGTAAATTTCCTCTTCTAAATCACCATTTAGAAAGGTAGTCTTTACATCCATTTGATGTACTTTGAGATTTTGCAACGCTGCGATAGCTAGAATTGTTATGACAGATGTTATCCTAGTCACTAGAGAATATGTGTCAAAGTAATCAAGGCCTTCCTGTTGTTTGTAACCTTTAATCACAAGTCTGGCCTTATACTTATCGATTGTTCCATCTGCTTTTATTTTCTTTTTAAATATCCATTTGTATCCTAGGGGTTTACAACCTGGAGGAAGGTCCACCAGTTCCTATGTATGATTCTGCAAGATGAAGTCAATTTCACTCTGAATTGCCTCTTTCCATTGAGGACTTTCTGTAGAGGTTACCGCTTCTTGGTAGTTTTGAGGTTCACTTTCCAACACGTTGTTAGAAAGTTCGGACCAAACGACTTTTTAGTCCTAACCCTTTTACTACGCCTAGGTTCAACCTCTTCAATATTTCCTTCATTTTCTTGTTCATGACTATCAGCTATAGTCTCATGAACTCTTTTGGAAGAGCTTGCTTCTTCCTTTGACTGACATGGAAATGTAAGAATGAAGCATTCCTCGATTCCATTATCATATTTTTGTGTATGTCTGGGATCTTAGACTCATGTACAAGAAATCGATATGCACTACTGTTATGTGCATAGCCAATGAAGACGCAATCAACCGTTTTTGGACCTATTTTCTCCTTCTTTGGTGTAGGTACAACAACCATAGCTAGACACCTCCACACTCATAAATATTTGTAAGAAGGCTGTCTACCATTCCATAATTCATATGGACTTTTCGCTTGCTTCCTACTGGGTACCTTATTCAAAAGGTAATTAGCTGTCAACACAGCTTCACCCCATATATTTTGTAGCAACCCGGAACTTATTAGCATGGCATTCATCGTTTCCTTTAAAATACGATTTTTCCGTTCTGTAACGCCATTTTGTTGGGGCATATAAGGTGCAGTGAACTCATGTTTAATTTCATGTTGAGCACAGATTTCAACAAATGGTAATTCATACCCACCACCCCCGTCACTTCGCAACACCTTAATTTTCTAATTAAGTTGATTTTCAACTTCATTTTTATAGAGAACAAATTTCTCTATAGCTTCATCTTTGCTTTTAAGCAAATACACATAACAATATTTTGTGCTATCATCAATAAAAGTGATGAAATACTTATTGCCACCTCTTGTTTGGACAAATTTCAAGTCACACACATCGGTGTGAATTAAATCAAGTGGTTCTGTGTTTCTTTCAATTGTTTGGAAAGATGACCTTGTCAGTGTCGCTTCAACACATGTTTGGCACTTATGGTTTGAATCAATATGGAATGTCGGTGTGCAATTCAAGTTAATTAAGGTGACGGATTGTGTCATAATTCATATGTCCTAGCCTACCATGCCATAAACTGGATGACTCAAGCAAATAAACAGAAGAGACATTTGTTTTATTCATTTTTGGCTTGATAGTCAGTACATTGAGCTTAAAAAGCCCATAACATGCATACCCTTTCCCAATAAACATTCCACTCTTAGATATAATAACTTTATCAGACTCAAATACTATACGAAAGCCATTCTTGTTGAGCAAATAACTGGACACCAAATTCTTGCGAATTTTTGGCACATACAACACATTAGTCAAAGTCAATTCTTTGCCAAAAGTCATCTTGAGAATCACTTTTCCAATCCCTTTGACCTTGGAGGTGGCAGAATTTCGCATAAACAATTTTTCACCATTTTCAACAGCTTCAAAAGAACTAAACAGTTCTTTGTCAAAACAGACATGTCTTGTAGCACCTGTGTTGATCCACCATTCCTTGGGATTTGAACCAACAAAGTTCACCTGGGAAACCACAGCTACTAGACTCATTTCAAACACATCTTGTGCAATGCCATCAATCATGTTTGCCTCCTTTTGGTTACCCCTTTTTGGCAGTCTACATTCAGCAGCTTTGTGACCAGGCTTGTCACAATTGTAGCAAGTTCCTCTGAATTTCATTTTAGAAATTCCACCCTTAGTCCCCAGTTTAGAGCTTTTGCCACCATTCTTGCCTTTACCAAATTTGTTTCCGTTTGGCCTAGAACTTTGACCATGCTCCACATTTGACCTTATTCTCTTCTTCAATTCAAAGTCTAACAATGAGGTCTTCAACACTCATCTCCTTCCGTTTGTGCTTTAGGTAAGTCTTGAAATCTTTCCAAACTGTAGGTAGCTTCTCAATAATAGTAGCCACTTGGAAGGTGTCACTTAATAACATTCCTTCGGCATGGATGTCATGCAAGACAACTTGGAGCTCTTGAACTTGGCTGATCATGGTTTTAGAGTCCACCATTTCATAGTCCAAGAACCGGCTGACAATAAATTTCTTGGCCCCAGCATCCTCGGTCTTGTATTTCCATTCAAGAGATTCCCACAATTCCTTTGCCATTTGCTTTGCACTATACACATTGTATAGCAAATCAGCCAAGCTGTTCATTATATAATTTCGGCAAAGGAAATCAGAATGTTTCCAAGCATCAACTGTACTCACAGCTTGAATATCTCCTTGACCTTCTTCAAGTTGAGGAGCATCTTCAGTTAAGAATCGTGCAAGATTCAAGGTGGTCAGATAGAAGAACATTTTATACTGCCACCTCTTAAAGTTCAGGCCATTGAACTTTTCCGGTTTTTCCCCATGATTAACCAGAACAGAAACAGTTGGAGCCACCTGACTCACAGCCAAAGTTGGCACTCAAGGCACAGCTGGGATCACTTGTGCACCAGCTACAATTTGGTTTGTATCAACCACATTTGAATCCGTAGCCATAACAACTAAAACAAAACTATCCAAGTCAGTTTATGTGACAGAAACAGTAAGCAGAAATAGGGAGTCTGTTTTAAGATTGTTAGAAGCAGAAGATAAATAGAACATTAACAGAGACCTTTGTTAGAAAACAGAAACGTTAACAGTGCCCTCTGTTAGAAACAGAACATAAACAGTACATGAACAAAATGTAAACAAAGCCCTCTGTAAGAAACAGAACATAAACAGAATGTGAATAGATTGTAAATAGGAAAAACCGAGGCCTATGTTTGACACAGTTTCCTTAAAACAGATTCATCCCCTAACACACTGGACGTCTGTTTCCCAGGATACAACGGTCGAGAAGATCGGAAGAAAACCGTGGAACAGAGCAATGAATTTCCTACCTAGGCAAACCGAAAATGTTCCTGAACAATATCACGATTAGGAAGTGTATGGTACGAGATTGTGGAAAATTCGCCTATCTCAAAAGGCCAGAAATTGGTCCTTTATATAGGCAAACCAAAGGCATGTCAAAAGCCAAAAAACAAATGTGAATTCAATAGTGTTGAATGACAGGAACATCAATAGTCACAACTATTCACATTTCAGCACATGGTTTAAATGTTAAAAATTTCGTAGCTTATTTTAGCAAAACTCGGTCAGAATGGGCGTCCACTTCCGGTCCGGCATTCGTGCTAGCACACAAGTTCAATGGTCCAAAGTGTATTTCTAATCCGTGATTTGCACCCCCTGCGGGCTCGCGCGTAAGAGAAAGCCTCTTAGCTGCACAATTTACATATTACAAATATGTAAACAGATTTAGCTAAGCCATTGGATTACAACCTTTCCAATGTGGGACGAGGTTTTCCCAACACTTAAACCCATTTCTTATGGAAAACTTTGAGACTTAATTTCTCATTCACGCAATTACCATTTTCGGCAAATAAACATATGTTATTGAAGCTCTTGAAAAGAAGAACACAAATCCGAATTCATATCTCAAATTTAAGTATCGGATATCACTCAAAGTTACGTCCAAAATGCCTATTTTTTCCAACATTTCTTACATTTTATTTGACTTATCATTTAATGCCGCTACACTAACATATAAAATAGTGATCATCACCGGTTGTGATGAACAATATTATTCTTCTTTTAATTAAAAAATAAATTCGGTATCTATGGAGTAAAACAATATCAAATCAAATTAAAAACGAATGAGCATTTATGACATACCTCATTTCTCACTCATCTTAGGAAAAAGGAAAAAAAGAGAGGGGAAAATATTAGTAATTGTAATATACAAATTGAAACTGGATAAAGTTACCTAAATATGAAAGCCCTGATAGAATGTGTGCAGTGATATTGGTATGAATTATTATTTATTTGGAAAATTGTCAACTGAAACCACAAAATCGAGCCAATCACAAAAACTAGAGCATAGAAATTACCTGTTTACTACAAGTAGGGAAAACAATGAATGTTAATGAGTGAAAATTCTCAAAAGAAAAAACTGAAAACTAGAAATGCGTGAAGAAAATTTAAATTTTAGGGCTTGTTTTGTTTATATTTTTTGAATTTATTTTGAGTCTTGTCTTTCAAGAGTAAATATTTGTCTTTTTGAGCTTTTCAGTTTAAAATTTTGAAAATGCTCAAAACAAAGGAAATTAAATCCTTATTTTACTTAATATTTACTCTTGAAAAGCAAGACTCAAAATGAATTCATTTTGTCTTTTAGAGCTTTTCAGTTTAAAAATTTGAAAATACTCAAAACAAAGGAAATGTAATCCTTATTTTACTTAATATTTAATCCTGAAAGGCAAGACTCAAAATTAATTCAAAAAATATAAACAAAACATGCCCAAATTTTCTGTGTTTAGTTCCTTAATTGTATAAGACTAAGCAGACATACATTCAGTTGGCCCATGAAGCCGATTTGCCATTTCATTTTGCTAGAGCATGACTGCTCCTAGTATATGGCTGGAAATATGCTGACCAATAAGCCAAAGAGAAATAGATAAAATTTGAGAGAAAGATGCTAAAGACAATTGAAAAAGCATAAAAGTTTTGCTTCTGATTTGTGTGTTTTGGGGGGAGGGGTATAGTATATTTTAGGGTTACAATTGGAAACAATTGAGAACTCAAAGGGAGAAAAAGGGGGGAAAGCCACAAACACCTTAGCATAATGTCATGATTATGCCTTATGAACAGTGAATTTAACTCTTTTTTACGAAAAATTCTAAAAAGAGGTGACATCTCTCTTTAGGGAGAGGTGACCTCTCCCACGAACACATGGCCCTCTATTATTGGGGAATCAAGAGGGGGGCTCCCCTGATTCCCCAATAATATGGAGCCATGTGTGTGTGACCTTCCGATCTAAGGGAAGAGGTCACCTCTCTATAGAACGACCGTCTCTTTTACAATTGTAGAGATGAATGCACCGGGGACCCAATCACGTTAAATATATACATGTTCCGCCCATCACAGAACCCTAAATGCAATCCCAGTAATCATAGGATTCTTATGGGCCTTTTCATCATGCAATTTCAGTCAACAATAATTTAATTATCTATATCCAAAATCTGTACAATATTGGTGGGATATTAGGCCAAAATCAATATGTAAGAAATAAGAATAACAATCTCCCACTTAGCCCATATATTTCATCATTTGCCAAATTAGGAAACTAACACATGATCCACAGCGACAAGTCCTCTTAGTAGCGAGTATTATATTCAGTGTATCACAGTGTATTATGTCTCTTAATTCCTGCCCATGTAACTTAATCTAACTTAATAAATAAACCTTATGTTTATTGAAGGTCCAAACTCACTTGATAATTTTCCAACAATATGTGTATATAAAAAAAACACACCTGTACCAACGACAAAAATCTATCGGTAGCGGTCAAATTCCATCGGTACAATGTGTTGCCGATGGGTAAAGGATGGTCAGAAAATCCGTCAAAAATCGCCTTATCGGCGATTACCGACAGATCCGTTGGTTACCTACGGCTAAACATTGTCGGTAATTTCTGACAGATTCTATTGGCCGTCAGTAAATTCCAACGGCTACTAGATTCCGTCGGTATTTACCGACGAAAAGTCCTTCTGTCGGTGATCACCGACGGACGACGTAACCCGTTGAAAAAAAAATAATTTTAAAGTCATTCTATAGAACCCGTTTAGCCAACCTGAGCCCATACTTGGAAACCCGTGCATTTGACCCGACCTGCCTAGATGATGAAACTTAATTTCCCCACCATTTTTTGCAAACGGGAGGGTTCGAACCCCTCGCCTCCGAGTTAGGGGGTAAGTTGGCAACAGCTGGGCTGTTACTCATTCTTATTTCTTTTATGTATCTATAATCATTTGCCAAAAAATATTTTGGTGAGTCATTCTATTGTTATCATCCTATACGTTGTCGACATCGTAGACTTGTATATACTGTTAGGCGATGCCATGACACTCTTGGTAGTTGGAAGATAGTAAGTACTACAAGCTTAACCCTGGAAAATCACTGTAACATAAATGGACATGTTGACTTTTTGTTGATGTGGTCAGTAGTGAAGGGGGGAATGACGCAACGGCATCCAGACGAGGAGGACAATGATTAACAGTCTCAAGTATGTTTTCTTTTCTTTAACTAAATTTTAATTCATTTATTTATTTATTTTTGGGACTTACAAATACTTTTTTCGTTTTTTTTTTTTTTTTTTAGTTTAACAAACTTGCTTGATAAAGATAGTTAGACACCCCTGATATCATATGTTGAGAAATATATTTAAGAAAATGGAAGTAAGTTCTCTTTTATTATATTTAAGACCATTATTTTGAATAGTTTGACATCCCCATCTTATGTTTTTATTATGCTAATCTTTTTTTTTTATAATGCGGCCATAATATTTAACAATTAGAGCATTTTACACCTCTTTAATTTTTAAGACACGTCGAATTTCAACCTAGGATTTTATTGTTCTTAATTGAATGGTTGATCCAACACAACATAAGGTTGAGGGAGCCTATATAAGATGGCACGATCTTATCTATTAATATATAAAGGCACTTAAGTGCCTTCATTTTTTTCCTGTCTATTTGCTCTGAGGTCACTCTCGCGGTGAGTCTTTCCTATGGTAAATGTTTTATTTATGGCAAGTTTTTTATTAACTTTTTTTATTCCATATTCGTCTACAACTTTCCATTCTCAGACTTTCGTGTTTTTCTTTTTCGTGACTATAATATGTCTTTAATTATGATAAATTAATTAATATATAAAGGCACTTAAGTGCCTTCATTTTTCTCCCATCCATTTGCTCTGCATTCACTCTCACGGTGAGTCTTTCCCGTGGTAAATGTTTTATTTATGGTAAGTTTTTTTATAACTTTTTTATTCCATATTCGCCAGCAACTTTCCTTTCTCAGACTTTAGTGTTTTTCTCTTTTGTAACTATGATATGTCTTTGATTATGATAAATCGTGTTCTAATCTTCTATACTGTTTGCCCATACTCCACTTCAATCGCAACTTACCTTCTACAGTATGCATTCAATAGAAAGCTAATACTGCATATTCTCTCTCTTTCCCTCTAATCGCTCAGACTCTTTTAATTTTTGAGTTGGGGAGACATACGGTAATGGAATTGTATGGTTAATCCAGTGAAAATAAAAATAGTGGATTTTTTCGAGATTTATAGAGAGACTTTTGGTTAAAAGCAGTACACCGATTTTTCACCTTTTTAGGTTTCGCCTCCACTACCAGTTTATATATTCAGTAATCTATTAATATATAAAAGCACTTAAGTACCTTCATTTTTTTCCAGCCTCTTTGTTCTGTGGGCACTCTCGCGGTGAGTCATTCATGTGGTAAAGGTTTTATTTATGGCAAGTTTTTTTATTAATTTTTTTATTCCATATTCGTCTATAACTTTCCATTCTCAGACTTTTGTTCGTGACTATATATTATATGTCTTTGATTACGATAACCTAATATATAAAGACACTTAAGTGCTTTCATTTTTTTCCCACCTATTTGCTCTACGTTCACTCTCCCAGTGAGTCTTTGCTGTGGTAAATGTTTGATTTATGGCGAGTTTTTTATTAACTTTTTTTTACCCCATATTCGTCTGCAACTTTCCTTTCTCAGACATTCGTATTTTTCTCTTTTGTGACTATGGTATGTCATGTTCAAATCTTCTTTAGTATTTGCCCAGACTCCACTTCAACTACAAATTTCCTTCTACGGCAGACATCTAATAGAAAGCTAATACTGCATACTCTCTCTCTTCCCCTTTAATCGCTCAGACTATTTTAATTTTTGAGTTCGGGAGACCTACGGTAGTGGAATTGTATGGTTAGTCCAGTGAAAATAAATATAGTGGATTGTTTCGAGATTTGTAGAGAGATTTTTGGTTAAAAGCAGTACACCGATTTTTCACCTTTTTGGGTTTTGCCTCCACTACTGGTTTATATATTCTCACCCTATGCCACCGTCATGTTTTCAAGTTTCACTTCGGTCACTGGTTTTTAAGTTATTATTTTTTTGCTCTATTTTTTTTCCTAATTTGTGTTTTTCTTTTGCTTTCTGGGTCATTTTTCAGCGTCCATTGGAAGGCTATTTTTGGGAATACAAAGTGGGTGATTGGAACTTGATCGAGAATGAGCTATCGTCTAGCCATGATAAAATCACAAAGCTCTTAAAACTGATTGTTGCCACTTTGATATTCAAAGTCAGAGATGGAATGGAGAGATAGATTGGCCTTTTTTTTTGCGTTAGAGTCCAAACATTTTTCTATTGAGAATTAATAACAATAGAGAACGTAACATCTCTTTCAATGCAAGAAAAAAGTGAATTTGACTTCAGTTTACATATGAGATTAATTATCTGCCCAAGAAGTGTTCTCAAACATAAATAAAAATGAAATTCCTTCAAGAATACAAACCCAGCTGCTTCAATAAAATGTGCATGGAAGTCTCAAAAGGGGATAGATTGCTTCTTAGTAATAAGCTTTTCATCGATTGTTCAAAGGATTTGGTCTGTGTTGTTAACCAAGCATCATATGCTTTTTATATTGTTCATACGTATTATCCTCTAGAAGAACTATGCCAAGATTATGAGCACCAACCCCCGAGTTATCCTTCCTTATGTCCCCTGTAATCATGTTTTATTTGTTCATTTAGTGATAGATTTTGTTAAATTACTTAGTGTGTTTAAATTACTTAGTGTTTGAATGGTGCTCAAATTATCTTAGTGTTTTGTTTACTTTGAATCCATAACTCTTCTATCCACTACTGTAAATCTCGGTTAATTGAATCTATGATTGATTCGATTACTTCAATCCATAATGCTTCAGTTTATTTTTTTTCCATTCAAATTATTTTCATTCATCAGCAGACTAGAATTATCATCTTTTTAATCTATAATCTGGGCAGGGCCATTTCAAGGTTTTTTTTGGGGGCCGGGCCTAAGCAACTTTTAAATTAAAATTTAATTTAAAATTATAAGTAATTTTTTTCTCCTTTGTCAACTAATAAATGTTACTTTTATATACATATATATATATATATATATATCTCATAGTTAAAATACAAATATTTAAATTTTCAATAATATTTTTTTAATTTCGGGGCCGTTTTTATTGAGTCATGGTTAGGGACCTTAAGCAACCGCCTAGAAGGCTTATGCTCAGGTATGCTTATGAATGTGGGTTGTGGTTGTAGTTCTTCACAGGTAAATTTTCCTTTTATCTTCAATCATTCAGCGATTTTCCCCTCAAATTTCACACACCCATGCTCTATTATTTATGTCCTTTTTTATTTTTGCAAATCCTATAATGATGCAAAGGTCTTCGAAACATAATTTCCTTGATGCATGGAGAAGCCAAAGCTGAAGGCACTCGGAAAAGGCTCTACAAATAAAAGAGAAAAGACTTCAAAATCATTGTTGAAGAGGCTAGGCTCTACAGCTTTGGGCCGCAAAAACTTCAATACTGTTTTAATGGTGATATCGTATGTCTTTCTAATGATGTAAATTTGGATCTGTCAACTTGGTCGAGGTAGATATACACGCATTAACTCTAGCTAAACTGCTATTTTTTAATTATTATAGACAATTATTCTGAAGAAAACTATTTTCATTATTTAATATTTTCATTTGTTAAAAAATATTTTGGTGAGCCATTCTATTGTTATCATCCCATACGTTGTTGGCATCGTAGACTTGTATATACTGTGTTAGGCGATGCCATGACACTCTTGGTAGTTGGAAGATAGTAAGTACTACAAGCGTAACCTTGGAAAATCACGGTAACATAAATGGACATGTCGACTTTTTGTTGATGTGGTCAGTAGTGAAGAGGGGGTAATGACGCAACGGCATCGAGACGAGAAGGACAATGATTAACAGTCTCAAGCATGTTTTCTTTTCTTTAACTAAATTTTATTTTATTTTTTTTTTTTTTGGGGACTTACAAATACTTTTTTTGTTTTTTTTTTTTTTAGTTTAACAAACTTGCTTGATAAAGATAGTTAGACACCCCTGATATCATATGTTGAGAAATATATTTAAGAAAATGGAAGTAAGTTCTCTTTTATTATATTTAAGACCATTATTTTGAATAGTTTGACATCCCCATCTTATGTTTTTATTATGCTAATCTGTTTTTTTATAATGCGGCCATAATATTTAACAATTAGAGCATTTTACACCTCTTTAATTTTTAAGACACGTTGAATTTCGACCTAGGATTTTATTGTTCTTAATTGAATGGTCGACCCAACACAACAGAAGGTTGACGGAGCCTATATAAGATGGCACGATATTATCTATTAATATATAAAGGCACTTAAGTGTCTTCATTTTCTTTTTCACCCATTTGCTCTACGGTCATTCTCGCTGAGTCTTTCCTGCGGTAAAGGTTTTATTTATGGAAAGTTTTTTTTATTAACTTTTTTTTATTCCAAATTCGTCTGCAACTTTCCATTCTCAGACTTTCGTATTTTTCTCTTTTGTGACTATGATATGTCTTTGATTACGATAAATTAATATATAAAGGCACTTAAGGGCCTTCATTTTTCTCCCACCAATTTGCTCTGCGTTCACTCTCGCGGTGAGTCTTTCCTGTCGTGAAGGTTTTATTTATGGTAAGTTTTTTTATTAACTGTTTTTAATCCATATTCGTCTGCAACTTTTCTTTCTCAGACTTTGGTGTTTTTCTCTTTTGTGACTATGGTATGTCTTTGATTACGATAAATCGTGTTCTAATCTTCCTTAGTGTTTGCCCATACTCCACTTCAACCGCAACTTTTCTTCTACAGCAGGCATCTAATAGAAAGCTAATACTGTATATTCTCTCTCTTCCCCTGTAATCGCTCAGACTCTTTTAATTTTCGAGTTGGGGAGACATACGGTAATGGAATTGTATGGTTAATACAGTGAAAATAAAAATAATGGATTGTTTCGAGATTTATAGAGAGATCTTTGGTTAAAAGCAGTACACCGATTTTTCACCTTTTTGGGTTTCGCCTCCACTACCGGTTTATATATTCAGTAATCTATTAATATATAAAGGCACTTAAGTGCCTTCATTTTTTTCCCCGCCCCTTTGCTCTGCGATTACTCTCGCCTGAAGTCTTTCCTGTGGTAAAAGTTTTATTTATGGCAAGTTTTTTATTAACTTTTTTTTTATTCCATATTCATCTGTAACTTTCCATTCTCAGACTTTTGTGTTTTTCTCTTTTGTGACTATATATGATATATGTCTTTGATTACGATAAACTAATATATAAAAGCACTTAAGTGCCTTCATTTTTTTCCCACCCATTTGCTCTGTGTTCACTCTCGCAGTGAGTCTTTCCTATGGTAAATGTTTGTTTATGGCGAGTTTTTTATTAAGTTTTTTAATTCCATATTCGTCTGCAATTTTCCCTTCTCAGACTTTCATGTTTTTCTCTTTATGTGACTATGGTATGTCTTTGATTACGATAAATCGTGTTATAATCTTCTTTAGTGTTTGCCCATACTCCACTTCAACCGCAACTTTCCTTCTACAGCAGGCATCTAATAGAAAGCTAATACTGCATATTCTCTCTTCCCCTCTAATCGCTCAGACACTTTTATTTTTGAGTTGGGGAGACATACGGTAATTGAATTGTATGGTTAGTCCAGTGAAAATAAAAATAGTGGGTTGTTTCGAGATTTGTAGAGAGATTTTTGGTTAAAAACAGTACACTGATTTTTCACCTTTTTGGATTTCGCCTCCACTACTGGTCTATATATTCTCACCCTATGCCACCGTCACGTGTTCAGATATTTTTGCTCCATCTCTTTTCCTAATATGTGTTTTTCTTTTACTTTCTGGTTCATTTTTCAGCGTCCATTGGAAGGCTATTTTTGGGAATACAAAGTGGGGGCTTGGAACTTGATCGAGGATAAGCTATCATCTAGCCATGATAAAATCACAAAGCTCTTAAAACTGATTGTTGCCTCTTTGATACTTAAAATCAGAGATGGAATGGAGAGATCTATTGGCCTTTTTTTGGCATTAGAGTCCAAACATTTTTCTATTGAGAATTAATAACAACAGAGAACGTTACATCTCTTACAATGCAAGAAAAAAGTGAATATGACTTGAGTTTACATATGAGATTAATTATTTGCCCAAGAAGTGTTCTCAAAGATAAATAAAAATGAAATTCCTTCAAGAACAAAAACCCAGCTGCTTCAATAAAATGTGCATGGAAGTCTCAAAAGGGGATAGATTGCTTCTCAGTAATAAACTTTTTGTCAATTGTTCAAAGGATTTGGTCTGTGTTGTTAACCAAGCATCATATACTTTTTATACTGTTCATAGGTATTATCCTCTAGAAGAACTTTGCCAAGATTATGGGCACCAACCCCCGAGTTATCCTTCCCCACGTCCCCTATAATCATGTTTTATTTGTTCATTCAGTGACAATTTTTGTTTAAATTACTTAGTGTGTTTAAATTACTTAGTGTTTGAATGGTGACTTAAATTATCTTAGTGTTTTGTTTACTTTGAATCCATAACTCTTCTATCCACTACAGTAAATCTCGGGTAATCGAATTTCAGTTTATTTTTTTCCCCATTCAAATTATCTTCATTCATTAGTAGACAAGAATTATCATCTTTTTAATCCATAATCTGGGTAGGGCCGTTTCAAGGTTTTTTCGTTTTTTTTTTTTTGGGGGGGGGGTGCCTACGCAACTTTTAAATTAAAATTTAATTTAAAATTATAATTAATTTTTTTCTCCTTTGTCAACTAATAAATGTCAATTATATATATTATATCTCATAGTTAAAATATAGATATTTAAATTTTCAATAATAATTTTTTTAATTTCAGTGGCGTTTTTGTTGAGTCATGGTTATGAGCCCTAAGCGACCGCCTAGATGGCCTATGCTCAGGTATGCTTATGAATGTGGGTTGTGGTTCTTCACAGGTAAATTTTCCTTTTTTCTTCAATCATTCAGCGATTTTCCCCTCAAATTTCACACACGTATGCTCTATTATTTATGGCTTTTTTATTTTTGCAAATCCCATAATGATGTAGAGGTCTTTGAAACATAATTTCCTTGATGCGTGGAGAAGCCAAAGGTAAAGGCACTTGGAAAAGGCTCTACAAATAAAAGAGAAAAGACTTCAAAATCATTGTTGAAGAGGCTAAGCTCTACAACTTTGGGTATTCTTTCAATTTCTTTTCATTTACACAATATCTGTCAAATGGCTACACTGATACAAGCTTCAATAATTATTTTTTTACTGGATAATGCTTTTGATACCTTATTGTGAAAATTTAATCTAGAGCCTTATATTGATATCGTTGTATGAAAGTTAGATCTTCTTCCCCTTTTCATTTGATTATTCAAATGTATAAATGGACATTACTGAGGTTTAATTGATAACAGTACTAACAATTGCTCAAAATACCATATTATGATAAAAAGAATATTATTTTTCTTAATAATAAAATAAGAAGGGAAAGAAAACTTGATAGTATTATTTCAAGCCAACTAGTTTGTGTAAGATAATTTTTGTGAGCAAATTGACATATGTATTATTTCCAGTTGAAATAAGTTGAAATTTTGATGCAGAATAATACTACATCATCTTTATGTTTTTATTTTTTTCATTTTTTTTTAATTTTCATATGTAAAAAGCCTTTGTAGGTGTTTGCTTTAATAGCGTAATAATAATTCATCAGTAGATTCTAATTCAAATTATATACGTCCATAGTCTAAGGTTCTCTTCTACCAATCTTTCTTTTCCCGTCACCTTAACCTTCCTTTTTCCCCTTTTCATTTAATCTGAAAATATTTATGTTGTTGGTAACCTTGCAGAAAGGCTAAAGAATTAAGAAAGTGAAAATCCAAAGTTGAATTCTCAAAGGAGGAGCTTCATGGTTGAGTGGAGCAATGGTGACATTGATAGATGTAGAGATTTGTTTTTAATATAAATTAGTATTTTTCTAATTGTTCAGTAATTTGTAAAATTATCATTGAGTGAGATAAATGTGCTTTACTTTTATTTTATCTTTGTCAATTATTGTGTTTTGATGCGATCGTCTTAACTATAAAATTTCTATGTGAGTTTTGATTATGAAGTCTGCCATAATTTAAATGATCTGCCATAATTTAAGTGGCATACTTATTTAATCTACATATTAATGAGTGCTCATAATTTCTTATAGTTGATGAATTTTGATACAAGCTTTTTTGTTTGTAAATTACAATATGTAGATATTTATATTTTTTTGTTGATAAATTTGATTCAAGTAGGGAGATGGTATTTAATTGACTCTTGATGAATGATTATTGGCTTTTGATGGAAGATGACAGGTGTATTTTAAGCCTTACTAATAGTGATTGTAGAGTGCTAGAAGAATTGTGAATGTGTGAGCGTTTGTAGTGGTAGAAACAGATGCATATATTTGATTGTGGAAAGCCAAATGTGTAATCTATATATTATAACTATGGGTTGATTTGATTAAATTTTCTCCTTTAAATATTTGTTCATTGATTTATTATACAACTACCAAATAGATTTATTTTTACTATTTTTTCTACTCGTGCAATGCACGGATGGATTAACTAGTACAAAGATTAAATAAGCAAATGAACATGAAAAGTAGAAAATTTTAAAGGTGGAAATGAATTCATTAGAGACACTATTTTTGAAAGTTTTGCAAACTTTTAAGGATTTTTCTTCTTTTCTTAAGTAGATGACTTTAATCAATTCTATAAATATTAAATAACTTTTGTGGATTTGTTGACAATTTTGAAAATTTTCCTACAAGTTTCTATACACTTCCATAAAAGACTTTTTAAAGCTTTTTTGTAGTTTTTTTTTAAATACAATTACAATTTACATTATGGCAAATGAAGTGCATATAGATATATATATATATATCATTCTGAAACACAGTCACAGAAATCAATAATACAAACCCTGACTATAAGAAATCAAACTCCTATATAGGAGATTACAAACTACATATACAATATAGAGAAACCCCTACATAGGGGGAATCAAACCTGAGACCTCTAAGTTCCAAGGTCTCAACCTTAGCCCCCTAAGCAAATGGGCTAAGGCCTCATTGCAAAACTTTTTTGTAGTTATGTACGACTATTTTCGACTTTAAATTTTTGAAGATATTGCATACATCTTTAATATATATATATATTGAAAGTACAATTACAATAAATATTTTACTAGTATCAGTGTGCATAAATATAAGGGGAAATTACAATAGTTATTGTGCATAGCTAATAATTTCCATATTTGCTATTTTTTTTTAAAATATATTGTGTGTTCTATGTGTTGTTATGTTTTTATGTTATTTTGTTATTTTATTTTATGTTATTTTTCTCCCCCTCCCTCACCTCTACCCCCAGCCACCCCCCCAATTGGCCGGCGGCTGGCACCTGCGGTCGAAATCCGGCCGTTGGATTCCAGCGACTTTTTTTTTTTTTTTGTCTTTTTATTTCCTTTTGTTTGCTCTTTTTCCATTCTCCCTCGTTCTTTTTAAATTTTTTTCTTTTTTCTTTTTTTTTTTTTTGCTTTTTTGTTTGTTTTTGGTTTTCTGTTTTTTTTCGTGTAACAATTTTATCACAAAGTTGCTATATGATAAACAATATTTTCACGTTCAAAGGTTCATTACGTGTGCAATAAGTTATGTTATATTTATAACAAGCTATGTTATTTGTAAACCAATATATGTTTTTTCTCTAGTAGTCTATGTTATTAAACAATCTATATCATTTATGAAACAAGCTAATATAGAACACATAGAAGAATGGATTGAGGGAGAATTGGACAGAGGATCGGGTTGATATGTGGTGTTTTTGGTGTTTGATGTAGAACTTAGTGTATAATATCTTACCAGAAATGGAACAACGAGGCGATCGAGGCTCACAATCATAAGGTTAATAAGCACCATTAGTTTTCGGCAATCTGAGGTCGTTTAGGCCTTCAAATTTACTATTTTCTGCCTTTCTATTTTTTCTGATTTTTTTATAATTTATTTTTTTATGTTTTTCACCATAGGGTTTATCTACAGCTATTTAAATATCATTCAGACTTGTTTTAATAATTTATTGCCTAATAAAAATATATGTTATTCACATAAAAGACTATGTTATTTGTGTAATATGTCATGTTATGTGTGTAACACACTATGTTATTTGTATATCAAGTTATGTTATGTGTGAAACAAGCTATATTATTATATAACAAGCTACATTATTGCATAACAAGTCTTGTTATTTGTCTAACAAGATTTGTTATTTGTATAGCAATATATGTTATTAAACAATTTGTATTATTTGTATAACAAATTATGTTTTCTATGGAACAATCTATGTGCGTTATTTGCTTAACAAGTTAGGTTATTTGCATAACAACCTATGTTATTTGTCTAACATGTTATATTATTTGTATAATAATCTATGTTAAAATAGTATAACATCATTTATTATATGAATTAAAACGTCAAACAATTAATATTATATGAATTTAAAAAGAAAAAATGATTAAAATTAAAAAAGATAAAACAAAGAAACAAAGGGAAATAAGGAAAGAAAAAATAAAAAAGGGGTAAAAAGAAAAAAAAAATTCAGCCTGACGGGGTCACCAGAATCCGACCGCCCATGGCCCACCAACCGGGGGTGGTGTGGAAAAGGGTTAGGGGATGGGGTGAGGGTATTAAAAAAATATTTATGAAAGAGAAAAAATAATAAAAATCTTTAAAAAATAAAGTAACACACTTGTTAAATGTGTAACACATTATGTTACACAAGATTTTTGGAATTTAAAACATTTACCAAGTATTTTTGGGATAAACTAAAGGTATGCAAGTATTTATGAAAAGACCCTATCTTATTGAAACACTACACGAAGAACGCGTTGCCTTAGAATGTCAATTTACCATTGGCTGCAAATCAGTCGCGTGCAGCCTTTTATTTTTTTAGTTTTTTTATTTATTTCTTTTAGTTCTTTTTTTAAAAAATATTATTATTTATGTTCCAATATGGTTATTTCCCTTTTGAATATAAATTTTTTTAAAAAACAATGCTTTTGATCTTTGTATTTTATTGTTTAAAACTAAATCAAAATATCCTTATTAATTAGTTTTCTACATAATTTGTATTCAACCTATAGTCAGTATGTTTTAAAAAATAGTATCGAATGATTCATATATAAAATAAATTGACATATCTATGAATATTGTAATTACGTAATGCCATCCTTATTTGTTAATTAATTTATTGCTTTAATTCTTATATTTTTATTTTTATTTTTTTTTGGTTTTTCAATAACATGTATTTCCTTTTTTATTTTTAAAAAATTATTTTTATTTATGTTTCAAAAATTTTATTGTTATTTCTTTTTCGTATTTACAATATTTTTACTGAGAATTAATGAATATATGTTTACATTTCCGATCTTCGTATTTTTTTCTTGGAAACTAAATGAAAATACGCGCTGTTAATTATTTTTTGGCCAATTTCTATTCAGCTTAGTTGTAGTCAATCTATTCCAACAATAACATTTAGGGATGCATATATGTATAAGATAAACTAGTATATTACCCGTTCGTTGCACAGGATCAAAAGAGGCTATTTTTTCTAAAACAACTTATTTATCAATTCTAGACACTTGCAAGAAAAATTCTTAGTAAAATAGATGTCATAGTATAATGAAGTTAAACATTTTAATTTAATACGAAGTTAACATTTAATTTAATACAAAATATGCAACAAAATTAGCTAAAATCTCGGAAATCGTCTCTGAAAACTATACTAGTTAAGGAATTCCTCTCATAATAATCTTTGTTATGAGATATCATTATCTTCAATCATTTACGATATGTCACTTGAGAGATTGTAACATACAATTGTCTATGTGTAACGACCCAAAATTTAAAAATATTAGCTTAAATAATTTTTACTATTTTACTAGACGTATAGAAACTTTTATGAAATCGTAATTATATCTTGAGGTGTTTCTACCATTAGTTTGGGAATTTTAAAAGATGTTATGAAATTAAAGTGTTTCATACACGACAACTAAGTTTTTCCTTGCCATATGTAAGCCTTTGGACATTCATGACAATTTATTTAAATAAAAGGACTAAGAAAAATATACAAGAAACTTTAGGGAAAAGACGCAATTTAAATAATAGCATGAGAAGGCGCTAAGAAAAACTATATATAGGGGTTAAGGGGTGAAGGAAAACCCCATGAAAATGGTGAAATTGGGGGTTACTACGCCCTAATTGCGGCCGGACGTCCCATGTCGGCTGGCCGAATGTCCCATGCGGCTAGCAGGACATCCAAGCGGCTGGCTTGGCCCCAAGCCGGCTGGCTTGGCCCCAAGCCAGCTGGCCAGACGCTTCAAGCTGGCTGACCGAAAACGTACCAGCACGTGCGCTGTGGTGAAAATGCGTATAACTTTCCCTATAGAGCTTCGTACTGAGATCCATAAAAGGATTTGGAATCCTTATTCGACGAGCTTCGATCTGGTATGGATTAAGCACTATCAAAATCTTTATAAGTGTGACAAAAATTTCATTTCTTTATACTCTAGTGACTGGACCAATTATTTCTAAGTGTATAGGTTGTTTTGATCCTTAAATTGCCTAAGACCTATGTTGTGGCAATGAATAACATAATATAGCATGAAATTATAGATTATAATGTAAACGTGACAAATGGGAGGTAAAGTTGAGGATTTCTGCAAGTGAGAAAAAAGAAAGTTCCAAACTATTGTCATATAGCTAAGGGTGAAGTTAAGTAACGGTTCAACTACAATGCAAGATTAATTATAATGTTACCTTGTGTGATTATGTGATATAATATCTAATATATTGACCACCAAGATTGATATTGCTGGCACTAGATATCTGACGATGTGTGTGCACAATTGAAATTTTGTTTTAATACGTAACACGAGGCGCCATGTGCATTCATTGAGCATGATGTTGAGTACATGCATATGGCGTGATGAAAAGGATTGATGTGTGATGCTACGATTGATCTTGTGATCCCAATGTGGAAATACCACATTCTGTATGATGTTCGGGTATATATATGTTGCTTAGGTACCCCTCGTAAGTGTTAGTGGCTCAGTGGCCAGTTGATCAGGTGTATATATTGGACGCGATGTTGAGACCCGACTATTATTATGATTTGACCAAAAATTATCTATTATTATCTAAATCAAAGGTAGTCTTCTATCTTTTTTCCCGCCAAAATATGGACCAATTAGATTTCTTTGTTGATGTCATATTTACTATTTGTTTTTTTTCTTTGTTTTTTCCTAAAACCGGTTTTACTATTTTATCATTGGGTCATTATTTCTATTATTATCTAAATCAAAGGAAATCTTCTACCTTTTTCCCACCTAAACATGGAATAATTAGATTTCTTTGCTGATGTCATATTTATTTTTGTTTTCTTTCTTTTTTTCCTAAAACCAGTTTTGCTAGTTTATTATCGGTCATTATTTCCGTGCCGCTTACCCGAATTCCTTCTTCCTTTAGGAGTTCAGATGTACATTTGTAAATCGAAGCCCTATTATTTTCTAATCATTGTTCGTTTTTTCTAAACTTTTGGTCTCCGATATGATCCCTTTCTTCTAAATTTCTTTTGTGTTTGCCAGCATCTATGAATCCGATTAAAACTTTGTCATGAGTTGGATTATTGGGGGTTTTAGAAATCTAACAATTTTTTGATTGATTGATTGATTGATTTACTTATATTCTTTAAATCAGGGAGTATTAAGAGATGTGCGTGGTCCTGAATACTCAATTTCACACGGCCTGTTTTTTAGGGTTTACCTCTCATATTAAGGCAGTGAGGAAATTTTATTCATTTAAGTTGCATCTATTTAATAATAATAATTCAATTATTATCGTCTATATTTGTTGTGTTTTACCATTTTATGAAATCTTTCTTCAGTTTAGTATTTTTATTATTTATTAATGATATATTGGATTAATTTATTTACTTCAAATGAATTCCAACTACGATTTTTCCTTAATTTATGAAAAATCTATTTTCTACATATAAGTAATAAACTCTTATTTTCATCAAATCTCCTAAATCTCTAATTTTAAGTTTCTATTCCTTCTGTCATTATTTTTTTTAAAAAAATTCTGTAACTTTCTATATCAATTTAATTACTTCCTTACTCTTATATTTTTATAATAGTGCTTCCATCTATTTAATTTCTATGTTGATTGTGTTTTTTGTTGAATTATATATGGCTATTAAAATTGTAGATATTCCCTCTCTATATTATATATTTACAAATTAAATTTTGTTCAATTGCAACAGAAGTCAGCCAACATTATATACTGATTAACCTAATACTAGCTCACAGAGTGATAGAATTCAAGCAATTGCAAAGTGTCAGCTTATTAGAAGGTTCGATCAACTAATCACTCAAGAAAACATTTATATTATCAATCACTTTTCTGTTAAGGATAATAATGGAAATTATCCTATTATCGGGAATCCTTTCAAGTTCTTCTGAAATATTAGTGATATGATCATGCATTGTACATATAGTAAATATATTATGTTCTTATCAATAACTATAATGATAATACGATTGTTTTACTTTTTTAACATTTATGTTTTTTAATTTTTAATGGAGATTTAATTATTTTGCATCTAATCAAAGTACTTTTGAATAGTTAAGTTTAAATTGTTTGTTCTACCTGTGCAACACACCAGTGTTATACTAGTTTATTGAATGTAGAATAAGTCCTTGATGTCTTCTGAACCGTGTTTGAGGCAACGATGGACACACTAATGGGCAGTGTACCCCTTTAGCAAGGTATGGCCTTAATGATATTGAGCTTATCTGGTATACCATATGAAGGGATGCGGGTCTTGTTTGTGATGGTGTGTGAGAACATAATGACATTTATTTAACATAATAATCACACTATGCAAACATTGCTTACTGAGCTTTAGCTTACGTAATCTTGCATTGTAGGTATATCAACACAAGCGACGAAGGTGGGTGATAACTCCAAAATGATCAGACATCTATGTACTGAGTCCTTGACCGTGGTCGTTGGGTCAGCCAC
This sequence comes from Nyctanthes arbor-tristis, assembly GCA_963692815.1. NCBI lineage: Eukaryota > Viridiplantae > Streptophyta > Magnoliopsida > Lamiales > Oleaceae > Nyctanthes > Nyctanthes arbor-tristis. The sequence goes on from CAVNYN010271335.1 coordinate 27,081, forward strand.
AAGAGGAATCAAAAAGGTCACGCTGATCTCTTTAAATTAAAATAGCTTCTTTTTCATAAAAACATGATATATTTTTATATAAATGATCATCGCCCATGTGCTACTCTTGCTTTTAAGCTAATATTGGCTACATTTTAGAACCTTGATTTTACAAAGATATAATCTTTGTTATGTAATACATTGTACATTATTTTATAAAATTATTCTCTAGTCAATCTCAAATGTACACTCATAAAGATTTGCCAAAAGAGTACGTATTTTCACACAATTATATATATATATATATATATATCTTAAAGTTATTAAGTAAACTATTATTTATTATTTATTTAAATTCCATGGCTATAAGTATTTCCAAATAAACAGGTGTGTTTTACACAATTATACTTAAAAATTACATACCTTCAGGTTCTTTAAAATACATTATTACTTTATTGGAATACGGAGGAATTTATAATAAATATTTGAGAGTGTTACACCATGACTAAATACTAGTTTACAAAAGAAGTCCAACATTGGCTTATTCACACAAATAGCTCATAACATACCGTAGAAATGGCCCATATAGCCATTCATTTTGCTATTAGACATCCCTAACGTTTGTATTTAGTTGCAAGAATAACTCTTTCTATTTAATTATGACCACTGAAGTCAAATGGCCTATAACATCTGAAGTTGTTGAATAAATGACCCCTAATTTTTTTAAAGCAAAATTTTGATAATTTTTATTAATTTAATAATCATTAGCGGCGGTTGAATGTCCATGACATGTGAAATTTTAAGTGAACTAACTAATTTTTTTCAAACAAAAGACCTTAATGTACCTTTGGATAGTATTTATTTAAAAGTTTATTGACAACCTTTTGATAATAATGACAATCAAACATAATTTTCTTTTTGTGGTCATAATTATCTTATTATAACCATTAACCAAAAGTATAGTTTAATTTACAATAATTAGTTTAAATGGTAAAGAGCACCCCTATCAATGATGTCCAATTTCAATGCATTTTACTTTGTCAGTAAATATGTTCATGCACTGCACAAGTGTGCACCTAGTTGTATATAAACCAAACAGAAAAATGTGAATTGTACAAATTTAGGAAGTGCAAGAATTTTAAAAAATAGAAAAAAATAAAAGAATTATAAATCAAAACAATATCTAAAACATCAATAGAACACAATCTCTTGATTTATGTAATTACTTAAATATATAGTGGTATATTAATGTGGATATATATAATTAAATAAAAATAATATTTAAAAAATAAATTTTAAAAACAGAAAAAAGGTACTAAGAGTGCATTTTTCCTTCACAAACACTCATACATTTATATATACTAGTATGAGTCACATGTGTAGCACGTGTTTGGTGTTCTTATAATGCTATCTCGAGATATTATTTATTTAAATATTAATTCTTTATAATTGTAGAAAAAAAAATCAACACTCAACTATATCCTAGTTAAAACAGATTCTTTTATCTTACCCGACATATATATTTAAAAGTCCACTAAAATCTAAAAAAGGGAATCTGAAGTTGTATTTAATAAGGAGAAAATTTTTAGATAGAAAATTGGAGGGCCAATAGTTGTTTGTGCATGTCATTCTTATCAAACAATAATTATTACTCGCAAATCTGTTATTCATGCAAAAGTATTAAAGTAAATGAGAAATCAAAATTAGTTGGTCTTGATGGCTTGGAATTTTGAAGATATATAATTTAAATTTATAGATTTGGCAAAATAATAATAAAATAATAACAATAACATTGTTTGTTACGCATGATTTTTATAGTTGAACTCTTGTTTCTCTTGAAATTTCAAGCTTTTTACAAATAATACAACGCCTTCCCCTATTTCCATGAGCACATGTGCTCGTACAAACATATTAGTTCCTGCCAAGTAGTAATACTGATCATTTCAAATAACATGAAAGGCATATTAATTCTCTTTCTTTTGCTTTTCCCTTTCTTTTCTTTCATTGAAAAATATATCAACAGTTAACATGGAAAGAAAAAAATGAGGAAAAAGTCCTAATGAATTGCACTCAATTGCCAACTATATGAGTTCATGGTCATGATCCAATTTCATAGCTGAGCTACCATATTTTCTCCTTCCAACCATCTAAGAATAGAAGCTTTTGTACCAGATAACTACCAGGCAGAGGCTAGGGCCTTCAAATCTAGGCAACTAGTGAACTCTGGACGTAGCAACTCTTTAAAGGACCTATTTGGCTCAGCAGCTTCCTGAAAAACTTCTGGGCTTGGGTGCTTTTTAGGGCTCGAGCCCAACTCCATACTGGACCTCTGGGCTTGGGTGCTCCTTGGAGACTTGAGAGCCTCAACCTCTGCCTGGCAGTTACCTAGTACATCAATTGCCCCCAAATGTCCAAGACTAGATGACAGTTAGGCTTGGGCATTTTGATCTCTTCTTTCCTCATCTGTAGCCTGCAATCCCCTTCACAAGCATGACTCAGTCAAAAATTTATTTTGTATATACATATGTATATAACTATGTGTATATAGATATGTGTGTGTGTGTGTGTTTTTTGAGGATAAGACTTTTGATCTTCATGTTAAGCTGAGTTACTTCGAGTCTATGGTGATAATACGTTTATTTTCAAATTCCTTGCTAAAAAATTTGGAACTCTTTATGTGTATTGATGCGTCTATAGGTTTTTGCATATATAAGCTTGGGAGCCCAACTTATTTTCATTCTTTTCTTCCTCCTTTCTCTCTCTATAATCTACTTTCTCTTACTACTCCCTCAATTCCATATCCTATAAGCCCTTTCGGATCTGTCTTACTATTCCATTTGCTGTTGTGCATCAGCTCCGTTGGTTTTGATTACTAGCTCTTTCCAAAGTTTTGCCTTTTTTATCCTCGATTAGTTTGAGTTCCAACTGGGGCAAGGTTGAGCATGACTTCTAGATCAAATCTACCTATTAGTTCCACCTTCATCGTTGTTTCCTTTTCTGCTCCTACAGATCCGCTGGTTCCGAGTTTATGCCGCCAGATCTGTATTGATTCCTCATCTAGTTGTCTTGCTTCCTCTACCCCTTCAGATCCAACCCGCCTAACTAAGCAACATGTCCTGACGCTGCTGGCTACCGCTCTGCAAGAGTAGCAACACACGGCTACTCCAAGGGAACAATGATCACCTACTGCTCCTATGGAACAGCTGCGCGTTGCCCCTTTGGAGCAGTGCCCGACGACTGCTCCTTTGGGGCACTCCCCCGTAGCGGTCCCAGGTCCCCCGGCTTTTTCTAAGTGGTTGGGTACATCCTCTCTAACGGAGTCCTCCAACAAGACTCAATCAACTTCTAGGTCCAATTCAAGTGGCAGGTTTAGTGGGTCCGATGAGAAAAGGGATTCCCAAGCTAATAGAGATGATGTCCTCACCATGACATCCAACGAGGCCCTTATAGTGGATTGGATCTCGTTGAGGTATGTCACGAAGGCTTTGGTGGTAAACGTATGGATCTTGAAAATAAAAGCGGACCTTTTATTGCCCCCACAGTTGGCAAACTCCCTTCACATAAACTTCACCTACACGGCCCCTCAACCTGTAAGATGGATACACGGCCCCTCAACCTGTAAGATGAAATGAGCTTCCTTGGGTAGGATATCTAGATTATCTGAAGATGATTTACGTGAGTTCCGCTCCTCATTTTTCATCAAGCCAAGTGTAGAGTTAGTTCTGCCCCGAGATGGTCAGCGGCCTGACAATCCTCCCCAAAGTTATTTAACAATCACCAAATAGATGCTCAAAGCATGTGTGCAGATCCTTTTTCCCAAATCTTTACTGACTATATTAGGTTTTGGGGACTTGCCCCTATGCAGATAATTCCAAACGTGTAGAGAACCATCCCGGCCTTTATTATTATTTGGTAGAAAGTTGGCCAACCGATGCCGGCAGAAGTCTTCAACTACTTTTACGTTTTTAAGTAGGATAGTCCGAGTTTGTATTATGTAGCTGCCAGACCGGGTCTGAAGAATATATTGGTTGGGCTCCCCGACACTAGCAAGTGGTGGTGGAGTGAGTTGTGCTTGCCTACTAGGGGTTATAGAAGTCATGCTTCGCTCCCCGGCTCCCTGATCATGACGAGGCCATTCCCAACGGTTTTATAACTTATAGTAAGTTTTGTCTCCTTGTAGTCACTTTTTGTTATCTATACTAAATTGTTTGACATCTCTCCCCTTGCATGAAATGTCAAGGTTCACTGCCCTAAGTATCTCGATGATCTATTCACGAAAATTTTTACAGGTCAGCTCCAGTTGAATCTTCACTTTCGTAACGTGCTTACTGAAGAAAAGTTGAGGAAGGCTTTCTTATTAAATCACCGTATTTCTACCAAAGCCTCTACTCCATCTGGCAATCAGGCTAGTATGGTTCTCCTCTTGTGATACTTGTTTTGTTCTGTTTTACTATTCTGTCAAACTTCTAAAAGCTTTCCCCATCCAACAGTTTCTGCTTCTTTTTCTGTTGATTCGGGGAGGACTAGTCGATCTTTTTTTGGCAAAGGAGGGAACTTGCAGGCTCCATGGGGCAGTGATTTCTCCTCAGCTGAAGGGTGGGTCAACTTCTTAGTCTTCTTCTTAAAGAAGGCATCACAATCTCTGAGGGTCATTCTTTCCGTAGCTTTGGCACGACGATTGGGAAGTGGCTGGTAGGTACTTGAAGGGCCTGCAAAGCTCACATTATTTTGGGAATGGTTGCTCCTTATGACAGTTGAAATTAGTTGTCGACAGTTGTTAGTTAAGTTAGTTTTATTCAAGACATTGTACAAGGTTGTTAGAACTAAAGCCTGAGTTTGTGTTATGTAATAATCTAGGATGGGAACAGAAACCTATGTTTGGTCTGCTCCCCCCATTATAAAAGGTCTAAAAGGCCCCTCATGCACCTATAAATACAAGAGGAGTATACCAACGAAAGGGATCCTCTCCCAACTTTTAAGAGGAAAAACTACCTTAGAGTGAGAAAATATAGAAATTCAGAAGCTGACTCTCTGCTCCCTTGGGGCCCGACTTCCAACTTTCAAAGAGACAGACACTCAGATTTGTCTTACAATATGATCTAAACTAAAATTCCTCATATTACCTATGTACGCATTTATCTTGCTGACTCGAAAGCTCATGAATTCCGACGTCAACGGAAGCCTTCATTGAATTGCATAGCACTTCTCATCCTTTCCGTGTCCGTTACATTCTTCCTCCAATATATTTTTCATCCTATTAAGCCAAGTGAAAACCAAGTTGTCACTCATGATTCTTCAATTCTAAGCACTTCTTTCCAGAAATAAAAATAAAATTCAAATAATGATTGCAACAAATGAAGTAAATTCAATCCGTTTAGAAAAATCAAACAAAGCAAACTTATGACAACGTATACAATTACCTAGTGACTAAAAGTTATATGGAGTCGTGCGTGTACATAAGTAAGTAAATCAGGCAATTTAGAAAGGATATTTGTAATCGATTAATGATATTTTATATCTGAATACCATTTAATGCAAAAATTAAATAAAATAAAATATTGGAGATTCTAAAGCTGGAATTTAAGGAGACAAAAAAATATTAGATGTCATAATATGCTATTAAATATTAATCTATTTTTAATTATAAAAAATAATATAATTAAAGGACAAATGTGTAATTATTAAATACTAGTTATTTTACCTGTGCGTTGCACGGGTTGATAATACAAGATAATATAAACAATTCAAGAAGATTAAACATAATTGTACAAAAAAATATTTTAAGTTATAATATTTGACTATTGATGTGTGTGTAAAAAAACAATATAGGTGTTATCTATAATATGATATTTTTCTTTAATGAAGATAAAAAATCCTCTACAAAAAAAAAGGAAAACATTGAAAAAAATTTTTAGAGTTTGTATTAGGTTGCGCGGGTGAATTTCTAAAGTTTGTATTAGCCTGTCAGTGTGTAAATATAGTTTGAATAAACGATGAAGGATAATACATGCATTATACCATTTATAGTAGAATTTGTTGTTTGGCCTTTTTTAACACAAATCATAATTTTCAGACATTTTTAATTTATAACTCTCGAAATATCTATACAAAATTGTCTATGAGTGAACATCAACTTTTTTTTACAAAATACGCGTGTGATTTATTGCCCCATTTGGTTTTTTTTTTAACTTTTTTAATATGTATTAATGATATCTAATTTCTCTTAACATACACTTTCTACATACTAAATATTTTAATATGCTAACATAATTTAGTCAGTGTTTAAAGAATTAAACCGTCATGACCAATTCAATTAGAAAATCAGAAGGCGAATGCTAGAACCATTTGAAAAGCAATTCGACATTGCGAGATAAATACGGATACGGTTTATCAGTTCATAATAAAGTTTTTTTTCAATTATGATACATCATCTCTAAGTAACTTAACATATGTATACATCCTCGGTTCTTTTCACTGAATAACTAATGTCGGATTATTTTTCTATGCCCAAAGGCACATTATCAATGTCCTTTAAAAATAATAATAAAATTTCAAGCTTTTTTAATGAAAAATCCATGTGGAGGTTCAATTATAATGTCTTTATTATGGAGTTTTGCTAATTATTTAACAATTTTATAAATTTTAGCACTTATTTTTTAAGTTTTCAATTAAAACTAGTTCAACCTCGATTCGACCTGATTCAACCTTTTAAACCTTGAACTGTAAGCTTTTCCGGTTTGATGATCGGTTTGGTTTTTCTAAATATTCGCAAATACTAGAACTAATCCGGAAATCAATCTGACGGTGTGAGATAAATACGAATACAGTTTACCAGTTCACAATAAACATTTTTCAATAATGATCAATTAAAATTTTGAACTTTTTAAAAACTCAAGGCCCATAAACTAAGGCCTTATTATGAATAACCCATCTCCGAGTAGCTTAATATAGGCATACATCTTCGATTTTTTTACTAAATAATCAATGTGGGATTCCCTTTCTACGCCTAAAGTCACATTTTCAATGGCTCTTAAAATATAAACAAATTTTCTACTTTTTTATTGAGAAATCCATGTGAAAATTCAATTATAATGCCCAACAGTCACTTGCACTTTTATTGTTTGCTAATTATTGACAATTCTATAAATTTTAGCATTTTTTTTAAGTTTTTAATTAAAACCAGTCTAACCTTAGCTAGACCCGATTCGACTTTTAAACCTTGAACTGTTAACTTTTTCGGTTCGATGACCGGTCCGGTTTTCTGAACATCTGCGAATACTGGAACCAATCCAAAAAGCAATATGATTGTGTGAGATAAATATAGATATGGTTTACCGGTTTACAATAAACTTTTTTTCAATAATGATCCATTAAAATTTTAAATTTTTTGGAAGTTCAAGGCCTATAAGCTAAAGGTCTATTATGCATTACCCTTCTCCAACTAACTTAATATAGGCATATATCTTTAATTCTTTTCGCTAAATAACCAATGTGGGATTTCGTTTCTATGCCCAAAATTACATTTTCAGTGCCTCTTTGAAAATGAATAAAATTTTAACCTTTTTATTGACAAATCTATATGGGAATTCAATTATAATGTCCAAAACCCACTTAATTGCACTTTTATAATGGAGTTTTGTGAATTATTGATAAATTTTAGCATTTATTTATTAAGTTTTTAATTAAAATTGGCTATACTAGAGTTGACCTTTTGAACCTTGAACTGTTAGCTTTTTCGATTAGAAGATCGGTACTTTGTTTAATATTGGTGAATACTGGAACCAATCCGAAAAGCAATCTGGCGATGTGAGATGAGCATTGATATGATTCACTGGTTCATGATAGATTTTTTTCAATAATGATCAATTAAAATTTTGAACTTCTTAAAAGCTCAAGGCCCATAAGCTAAGACTCTATTATGCATAACCTTTCTCCAAGTAGCTTAACAAAGGCATACATCCTTAATTCTTTTAACTAAATAATTAATGTACTCTCTTACTATGCTCAAAGTCAACATTTTCAATGCCCCTTAAAAAAGGAATAAAATTTTAACCTTTGTTAATGACAAATCAATGTGGTAATTCAATTATAATGTCCAAAAGTCACTTAGTTGCACTTTGATTGAGTTTTGCTAATTATTTGACAATTTTATAAAAGTTTTTAATTAAAAACGGTTCGACCTTAATTCGACCCGATTCGACCTTTTGAACCTTGAGCATTAGCTTTTCCAGTTTGATTACCAGTCTGATTTTCTTAACACTTACTAAGACAGAATCTAGTCTGGAAAACAATCTGACAGTGTGAGATAAACACGGATACGGTTCATCAGTTCACAATAAATTTTTTTCAATAATGATCCACTAAAATTTTTAACTTTTTAGAATCTCAAGACCTATGGGCTAAGGCCCTATTATGAATAAAGCTTCTCTAAGAAGCTTAATATAGGCATACATTCTCAATTTTTCACTAAATAACTAATGTGTGATTCCTTTTCTATACTCAAAGTCACATTTTCAAATACTCTTAAAAAAAGAATAAAATTTAAACTTTTTAAATGGTAAAGATTAAAAAATTATAAAATCGAATATTCTTTTTCCATATTATTTCAGGTAAAAATTAATTTATTTCAATTATTTAGTTAAAATCGGTCCAATAATCTTGCACCATTAGCCTTTCTGGTTCGATAACAGTCCGATGTTCTGAACATTTGCAAATACTAGAACCAATCCAAAACAAATTTGATGGCATGAGATAAAGATGAATACGGTTCACGTGTTCAAAATAAATGTTTTTTAAATAATGATCCATTAAAATTTTAAATTTTTTGAAAGCTTAACGCTAATAAGTTAAGGTCATATTATGAATATAACACGTCTCCAAGTGGCTTAATATAGGTATACGTCCTTAATTCTTTTCACGAAATAATCAATGTGAGATTTTCTTTCTGTGCCTAAATTCACATTTTTAGTGACTCTTAAAAAATGACTAAAAATTCAACTTTTTTTAAACGGTAAGGATAAAAAATTATAAAATAGAATGTTCTTTATCTACACTATTTTAGATAAAAATTAATTTTTTAAATTATTTAATTAATATCAGCCCAATGACCTTGGACCGTTAGCTTTTCCAATTCAATGACATGTTCAATTTTCTGAACATTGGTGAATACTAAAACCAATCCGAAAGCAATTAGATGGTGTGAGAGAAGTTGAAACAAAAAATTAAGAAAATTGATCTAAATTATAACTGCTCGAGATAAGGAATGGAAAGTTTGAATGTAAAATAAAAGATATTTGAGAAATCTTAGATAGAATAAATTTTATTAGAGGAATGAATGAAAATCTCGACAAAGAAATAGAGATATTTCTAAATAAAATGAAATATGATTTAGTGATTGTGATTAAAAATTGGAAAATATATAGTGATAATAAGCTAAATCAAATATATCTATAAATAATATAAAATAAAAATAAAAATTAAAAAACTATAATAAAATGAATGGCCAAGATTGTAAGATAAAGTGAATGCCTAGGATGACTTAACCAGATTTAGCAAGTAAAAATAGGCGGGAAACGATAAAGATGAAACTATTCTACTTTTATATATATATAGATGAGTGAGAATATTATCGTCCAAAAATGTTTCTCCGAGTATTCTCTTTTATATCATCTAAAAATGTTTTTCTGAGTTATTCTCTTTTATATGGGTAATTTACAGCTAACGTTCTCAACCTTTCAACAAAGTTGAGTTTACGTCCCCAACCTTTGATTTTAGTCCTGAGGCTCCCTAACCTTTTAAAAGTGTTATACTTATGGTCTCTGTGAATGAAACCGTCAATTCCACCATTAAAATTAGAGGTATTCTAGTAAAATAAAAAAAAATTAATATTAAAAAAAAGGGTTAATTTCACAAATCATCCCCAACCTCTGGGTTAAGAACCGGTTTCGTCCCTAACATTTTTAAGACACCCCACAGCCCCCAACCTTTCAAAAATGCACACAAATCGTCCTCGTGGATGATTTCTGTCCAAAAGTGCCGTTAAGTATGAGTTTGCCCTCTACGCGAGTTTTAGGCTAAAGGGCATGAATGGAAAATCAGAAAATGACATTTCCCTTCCCTCCAATTTTCAGTAGTAGATTACATATATATAAGCCCATTCCCTCCCCAAAAATGAATCCCATATTAGAATACTTGTCTGACAATGGAGGAAGAGATGGTTTGTAGATGTTGTGGGAGAATGCCACTACAGACATCATAGACTAATACTAATCCAGGAAGAAGATTCTTTGCATGTGAACATTCGGTAATGAGTTTCTTCTTCCGCTAAATCTACATTTGAATTTTTTGTTGATTTGACTGTGAAATTTCATAGGGAATTAGTTGCCTTATGGTATGATCGACCCATGTGTGAACGTTCAAAACAAGTGATTCCGGGTCTAGTAGCAAAGATGCACAGTCTTGAGGCACAAATCCAAGATTTGGAAGTGGAGAATTTGAGATTGGAGACTAGGATAAGAAGGTTAGGGAGAGCAAACACTCATCTGCAGATGGAACATAATATGGTTCAACTCGAGTAGAGGCGTGTACGAATCCCCATGCTTCAGGGCAGACGTTCTCTAATCTTAACAGCGATCGGCTTGTTTCTGATTTGGAAAATATTTTTTTAGAACTCACATGCCAATACAATGTAACGAATCCTATGTAAGATGATGTGTTTTGAAACATTGCTAAACGTAATCCAACATTCCATGTTTTGCTATGAAATGAATATTGTGTATGTGTCTTCTGTGGAGAGAATGAGCTTGGAAGGGGATCTAGAAACCAAGTAAAGGTTAAGGATGAAATGTAAAAAAGAAATGAAACGTTGGGGACGAATGGTGCGAAACCTTTAAAAGGTTGGGGACCCATGCTGCCAAAATTCTGAAAGGTTGGGGACTTTTACTGCCAAACCTTTCAAAGGTTGGGGATACGAGTAACACCCAACACTGATGCATTTCCCTGCGTCAAGCAGATCTAAAACAGCTATGGTCAAGATCCAGAAACTCAAGATTAAGGCCACATTACATTTCAACCATATACAATGGATATATGGTTCAATAAGCCTTCTTAGTCAGCAAAACAATATACAAATCCACAGCATCCTATGGTTATCAAAGCTAATATCACTTAAGCTTCATGAATTTACATACCAAATGCCTAGGCAATCATCCAAAAGAACAAAAGCAAGTGTATAAAAACTACTGCCATAGTAAGTATCCAAAATAACAGATTAAATATACAAAAACCACCATCCTACACTCAAGCTATACTCTATACTATGCAATGGTGCCCAAACAGTAACAAAACGGAAGTCGGCAGTGCCAAACTCAAGATTTTTCTTTGTTATGGCCTTTGGTGTTCCCTCCATTACTCCCAGCCAATAGTTTTCTGCACTTGATTGTTCTCCTCGACCACCGTATTTCACTTCCGCTACTGCCAGAAGATGTACACCATCGCCAGAGCTAGTTCTCGCCAGAAGGTTTGACAATAATATGGTGGGGGGTTCAACGTGGTGGAGACTAGGGATGATTGCCTTTGTGAGTTCCAAGGTGTATTTTTGAAGTCTTGTTCAGTTTGATTTATTGTTTACACCGTATTTACCCTTGGGGCTAAAATTAGCGCGGAGTGCAATCTAATACTTAACGGCACTTTTGGACGGAAATCATCCACGGGGACGATTTGTGGGTATTTATGAAAGGTTAGGGCTGTGGGGTGTCTTAAAAAAGGTTAGGGACAAAACCGTTTCTTAACCCAAAATTTGAGGATGATTTGTGAAATTAACCCTAAAAAAAAAAAAGAAAAAGTTGTTGGAGTGGGGATACTTTAGTTGTCAGAAATGGCAGCCCTTTGGCTGCCATTTCCGGCAGTACAGGGGGAAGACTCCCCTCTTTTGGCTGCCATTTTAATGCCAGAAATGGCAGAAAAAGTGCTGCCATTTCCGGCAGCACAAGGAGGAGACTCTCCGCCTCTCCGTCTCCCTCCCTTTTTGCTGCCATTTTTGGCAGCCAAAAGGGAGGGGTCTCCCCCCTATACTACTGGAAATTGCAGCACTTTTGCTGCCATTTTTGGTAAATAGCAGCCAAAAGAGGGAAGACTCCCCCCTGTGCTGTCGGAAATGGCAGCACTTTTGCTGCCATTTCCAACAGCTTTTGGTTTCCATTTTTGGCAGCCAAGTTCCAAAACGGGGGAGACTCCCCTCTTTTAGAACTTGGCTGCCATTTTTGGCAGGGCAGCCAAAAGAGGGGGAGACTGCCCCCTTCCGGCAGCCAAGGTGCCCTCTCCCCCGGCAACTTTCTCTCTTTTTTCTTTAGCATCAAAATTTTTTTGTATTTTACCAAAATACCCCTGATTTTAACGGTGAAATTGACGGTTTCAGTCATAGAAACTATAAATGTAACACTTTTAAAAGGATATGGACCCCCATAACTAAAATCAAAGATTATGAATATAAACTCAACTTTGTTGAGAGATTGAAGACATTGGCTGTAAATTATATCCCTTTATATATAATGTCCATATATATATATTATAATAATATTATTAATAATAATAATAATAATAATCTATCTATATATATATATAAAGTGACGACAAAAAAGTCAGCAGTTTCTCCCACCCAAAGTTACTGTACAAGTGAGAAAATGCCCTTTTCATTTTTATTTATTTTTCGATTTCTTGTTTTTGGATAATTTAGGAAAGTAGGGCAACTGAAAGAGCATTTTAATCCCCGTTTTTCTCTTGATCCCCGGTTGTCTCTCGCTTCTCTCTCCTTTTATTTGATTCTTGATATCAAATTGATTGATTCAGTCATCCTCATGGCCCCGTGATTTTGGTCTGGCATTTCCTCGATCGCGCGTCTGGCAACCTCGCCGAGCACATCTCAAAATTTTCCGACGTTCGGCCATGTTATGGAATCAGGTAACAAATTGCCCTCTAAATATTTTTAACAAATCTTTTTGATGGGTTATCTGTTGATTGTTGTTCTTTAAGTCTCTTTTTTTCTCATTTTTCAAAGAGTTAGTAGGAAATTTTACTCACATCTCCATCATGCTGGAAATATTACACCGTGTGAAATTTTTTAAGTGCTGGAATTTTAACTTCTGATAGCTTATGCTGATTTTTGCCCCTTTCTAATAGTTTGGGTTCTTTATTTTTCTTGATTTTTACCACTCTTTGGGTGCATGTACTTATGCTTTGGGTTTTGCTTCGATAGAGTTCGTGACCGTTATTTCTTTCATTATGGTGTGTCTGTGTGAAATGAAAAGATGCCAAAATCACATGGGTGGCAAGTGCCTACTATAATTCTCTGCATTTGAAAAGAAACCCAATGTCAGTTCGAGGCAGGTGGGTTTAATGCTTCAATTTTCACTTTTTTAATATTATTGTCATTAGGATTATCATTACTGAATTTTATTACTATTATTATCAAATTGAAGCCCGTGTTCATCTTGAATTCACATGGTGACCCGACACGAGTAGAGGACATCATAACTTGAAGATAAAAAAGAAAATTCTGTCAGTAGTAATCATTTTTCACTTCTAGCTCCCTCTTCAAACTCAACGTGCAAAGTATCGGAATTCATATTACTCAATAGTGGATAAAAGGTATGTAGTGCTTCTGTAGATTTTATGAGAACCATTAATTGTACAGTTTTAATAAGTTTCATTGTTGATCTTTCTCTATGTTAATTATATATATAGATATTAACTCATAGGTTTGAACTCTTACAATGGCAAGATCATCTCTGCATTGACTAAATGTTTCTAAGGATAACTCAGAGGTCAGTTTGGTTTTTGCCTAAAGTGTTAATTATTTATATAATGCTTCTATGAAATTTTTGTTGTGAGTTCTTCACACCTGAAAGTAGGTAGAATTTATAGTGTTATGTAATTGTAGTGGTAAGAACGTACATAAGTCGGATGGGGCTATTCTGATTGTTTCTTATTTTTCTGGGTTTGTTGACACTTGACGCAGAAAATCTTGGCTGCAATCTGAAAAAACACAATTGGGTTTTGAATATTAGGGGATATAATCAGGTTAATTTAGCAGTAAGTGTTTTTGTGTATTTGGTGGTTCTTAAAAAATAAACTTCAGTTTCATTCATCTTTTACCAATAAAGTAGTAGTTTTGGTTCTTAGTTTATTTTTCTAAATCCAGTCTTTCCAGTTTTGTAATGCTTCTTTTTCATTCGGGTAATTCATCATTTATGACAATTTGCTCTTCTATCCATATTCATTCAACTTAAGGCAAAAGATAAGTCATAGAAGGAACTTTTTTGCCCCTGTACATGTAGTGCATAACTGCCATCCGTAATAGAAAAGCATCACATAACATGAATGGAGGCTCAAATCAGGTTTTATTCCCTTTTCAGATTCTAATTGTAATATGATACTATTTTCACCTCTCAGCTTCCAGTACATCCTTGCCTTATCTTTTATATGTTGTGTGGATTATGCTTTTGTCATGGTTTACGTTGAAATGCTGAATTTTAGTTTTTGAATTGGGACACCGTGTGTCAAGAGATGATCTTGGAATTCTTATCCATATCTTTAACAATTATTGGGTTCTCAGTGAAAATGGGCAAATGATTCTTTCTAGATATTTTCTGAATAATTCTGGGAAAATATTGTATGTATTTTTGCTGAATATCATTTTTTGTCTCAATACTTGACATTTTTCCGTTTTGTAGAATACTTCTTCCCTGGGTGTTATTGGTGTTAGACATTGTTGGTACCCTGCCATAGTGAAAGCTGTTGGAGATATTAAAACGGGAAAAAGCCTTCCCCAAGATATCGAAATTGAGGACCGACTAGAAAGAGGGGCTAATGCACTTAACATTAATAGGTTTAGTAACTTGAAATTCTCTAATGTGTCAAAAGGAAAAAGCTTCATTATGTAGAAAGAAATTTTATTTGAAGGGAAAATAATTCAATAATTTTATAATCTACAGTAGTTTGTACCGTTGGGTTTAATGATGCAGAAATATCATGAAAAACCTTTTGCTTTAGTAATTTGTATACAGCACTTATAGAAGAAGAGGCAAAACCTACAGTAGTGATGGATAATCCTTCAATTGATGAACTAGAGGTTTCTTTAATGGTCAAAAAACCAGTGAGTAAATAAATACATATCTAAAGGGTATATTGTTCTGAATTTTTGAGAATTTTTTAGAATTGGTTTTGTGAAAAGTGAAATTTATTTATTTACTATTTTTCTTATTTATCCATGTCTCCAACAGTTATTGGTTCTCTAGAGAATCATAAATCTAATTTTCTTCATGCTTGAGAGTAGAAAAGGACTCAATTCAAATAATCATGTCCATATTGTTGTATAGGTGAGGCAATTTATAATCGCTATGGTGAGGAAACCTTTAACATGGGAGATCGAGCAGCAATGTGTACTAGAATCACACGTTTCTGGAAGGCAGAAGGAGGACAAAATATATTGTTTCGAATGGAAGATTTATAATTTTACATTTTCAATGGTTGGTTAGTTAAATTCTGATTATACAATTGAGATTTCTAATTTGGTTACATTTATTTCATTCGAAACATGTTGATTTGTTAAGTCTATTTTATTTTAAACATTGTTCTTCTCGTGCAACACACGGGTGCGGTACTAGTAATATCATAAATTGGCTCACCAAAAACATTTGAGCTATTTGTCCTATTAAAAAAAATATATGCAATTTAAGATTTTTCTCTCTACATTAGTTAAAAAAAAAAGCAAAAACAAAAACAAAAATATGTCTTTTAACTGACTGGTGGATACAGTGGTTATTGAGGAAAAAAATGTAAAATGTAGTTTAATTTTGTTCTTTCTATCATAAGGCTGTGGATAATGCAATACAAGAATAATTTATTACGAAAACAATGAATATTTCTCCTTTTTTATTTATTAATAAATTATTAGCATTGATAAATTAAACTAAAGTATAATAACAATAAAATCCAACTTGGTGTAAAGCCAAGCCCTATAACACTCCAAGTCTCTGACGTTCATCGGCTACTTACTTGTTAATGCTTTATTCAAACACAAATTTTCAAGCACAGAGAAAAAAAAAATTTAATAAAAAAATTCTAAAATAATAATTTTGCATATTTAGCCTCCACACTTCTTGTTTTTTTCTAGATAATAAACCATTTAAAGTTAAAATTGTTAGTTTCTACTGAAAACTCCTACCCCCAAATGCATACCGCAAAATCGGCAATGTAATTTTTTATTGCTATGTAAATTGTGCATCTTCATCTTCTGATATCAATGGTTGAGGAAATCTGCTAGTAGAATCGGACCATATAATCTTTAGCTACATTAAGCAATCTAATTTTTTGAAATTTTCTTTTCTATTTTTTAAATTGTTTCTTTATGCTTTTATCGAATGAGCAGATAAAATTTGTTAAAAAGGGGATTCTTGATTTCTTATTTTTTAAAAACACTATGAGTACAACTGTACAAATCTGAAATTTCTCAAAATATCGAAGTGTTGAAAATTGATTTTCTATCTTGATTTTTGTTTAGGTAACAAATTTTTTGTCAATTTTTAAGTAATTTTTCTTTTTCTTCTATTATTTTTAAAATATGGGGCTTCATAATATTCAAAATTCGGCAAGCTTATTTATTATGGGGGAACTTTTGATACCAATGAAAAAATTATACAACCATTTTAGAATATATGAACACTAAACTGGAGTAGCCGCAATATAGAACTTATTTTTGATACTTTCTCAAAACCTTTTATGCAATTTTTGTTAAGTTCAAAACATTATAATGATGTTCGATGTAGTATGTTATGGTTATATATGATAATATGATAATATTAGTTATTGTTATTTATTAACAATTGTTTATATTATAACTTCCATTTTTATCGTCGTTCATCGCCCTCATTGACTAAAAAGTCTAGATCCGCCCCTGCCTATCATCTTATGTGAGTGTTTGATATTAACATTTTTTTCACGCTTTATACTTTTTAGAATATTTTTAAAAGTAAGGAGCAAGTTTTGTGTTTATTTAATCAATCGATTGGCTGTTACAGTGCATGATGCATTTGTCCTGATGAATGAAATTATTTGGTAATAATTAATTAAATATTTTGCTCAGCACTAGTGCAAAGTACTAAAAGATTTTTAGGGATAGCCCCGAGGAGGTAGCTCCCTTCCAACCCCACACTTTCGTCTCGTGATTGAACCCTAAGTCTACACAAATCTAGTTGAGTCCATGATAAGTAGCATTACTCATAGACGCTTTTGATCACCTACCAATTCTATTTGGGCATTGATAACATTCTCGCTATGAATGTGATGATCAAATAGAGATGTGTTGCAAAGTAATTAAATCTCAATTGCAGATTAATTCTAATCACCTATTCACAATAAACATGTACTATTTGTTTATCACATACACCATGGCTCCATCAGCCTCATAGTGATTAGTGAGCATCAAATCCCGATAGTAGATATGGACAAAAAAGTAGGGGCGGAGTTAGTATAGGACGAGTGCGGTCAAGTGACCTCACTGAACTCTGGGAGAATTTTTAAGAGATAGAAGATCAGGCGCCGACACCATGAAACCCGAAATCTGAATATGAAGCTTTGTCTTTGTCTTGCCTGAGAGAAGGTTCGGGAGTAATTTGTGGAGGGAAGAAGATGAAGTCCAAAAGTACATTTTTACCCTTACTAAAGAGTGGGATTTGACGTTTGAAAATTATGGGATTGGACTTGAAAATTGAAATAAGATTCTCTTGGGCCCAATAAAATCATCTCTTAAACTCTGATGTCTCTTTTTTCCCCCTTCCTTTTCCATTTTTTATATGTTCTCTTGTATGATGTATATGATGTAATTTTTTACACTTCATAAATCACAAAGACATTGATATAAGATGTAATTTTATAACCTTCGTGATTTATATTTAACAAAAAATCTATTAATTATTTTTAATATATGTCAATGTTAATGTTAATTCACTCAATCTAATTGAATAAAGATTTAATAAGAAAATTTTAATTTCAACCATATATATTATATATATTTTATACAAATTAGTTTAGCTCAATTATATTTTTTTTCCTTGTTTTTTTCCTCTTTTTTTTTTCCTCCTAAGTTTAAGGTCCAAATCAAGCTATAAGTTCACAATGTGAGAAATTTGCCGACAAATCAAAATGAGAAAATATGACCGCACTGAGTTAGAAAGCTGGCTCCGCCCCTACAAAAAAGCCCTACCTCCAAATATGGACGCTTTTGATCACCTACCTACTCTGTGTGGGCATTGATAAAATGCACACTATAAATGCGGTGATCGAATAGAGATGTGTTTCTAAGTAATTAAATCTCAATTAATCATGATCACATATTCACAATGAGTATGTACTAATAGTTTATCACATTCACCATGTCTCTATCAGCTCATAGTGATTAATGAGCATCAAATCCCGATAGCAGATATTGACGAAAAAGCCCTACCTCCAAATATCGAAGGCCTGTTGAACATTATTTTCTTATTGAAGGTAAGTTATGTTATCATGCCAAAATTTCAGAATTTTTTTTCCTTTAAAAAAATCAGAATTCTTCATCTAAGATGCTCCAATTAGTCCAATTATAAATGGCATTTTCTTTGCGCCGGTCGACCAAACCGTGTTAAACATCTCAAAAGCAATCCGGCATGATTAAAGAGTACTATAGACTTTTACAAAGAAAAATTCAAACCTTAAATACTCCCAGTCATTATCAACCATAATAAATAAAATATAAGGAAATTTTCCTTATAAGTCACTAAAATTTTATTTGTTTCAATTTGGTCACTGAAATTTAATTTGATTTCATGGTTCATTGGTGTAGTCACTCAACGTCTAGTTTGATCAGCTATACTGTAATAGATCTTGCTCACAATCACCCTTATTAACAAAAATAGAAAGTATAACATGTTCACAAGTAATAAATTTCATTACTTACGTTGCAATTTTTTTTTAAACAACTAAAGCATTTTACTAATTTCAAGTATATATTGTTATTTTTCTGAATAGACTAACTAATAAAAAAGATATGCTACATTCAATTCAACATGGCATGACGAGTCACAAGTATTTACTTCTGTTTGTTGGGTTAGGTTGATTAGGTCTTGAACGCGTATTAAGCTCCAAAGTGAGGACACAAGACTGACTGGGCAACTATGAGAATTTTTTGCATGTCTGTTGACTGCTTATGTGCAGTTACTACTGTCTTAAGAATTCTATAAATTTCAAAGTAAACTAGAGCTGACGTCCTCAACTTTGCATCAATTTGTACTTTCATCACTAACTTTTAAGTTTCGACCAACATATCTCTAACATTTGAAAAATGGCGTCATTGGTCCAAATTATCAAATTCCATTAGCTACACCATAAACCAAAACATGTTTAACCACCATACTCCCAATTAAGGAATGGACAATTTCTCTATATTAGTCGAGTGTCATCAATATATTAAAGTTACGTGTTGGGAATAAGTAAATATTCTTCTCCCAAGGTTGGAATAAGCCTTCAGTTCCTTTAAACAATCACTTTTCGAAGTCGTCCTTTTGTTTTTGAAAGATTTACATGGTGAATAATATCAAACGCTAACACACATGTATAAGAAAAAACTGGTTGGGTGTGTAAGGAAATTTTATTGTATTTTGTATGAAGAAGAAAGGGAAAACAAAAGTGGAGTAACAAAATTAATTACTTGCTTTGTGAATGTGGTCAATACGTTGACTAGTCTTGACTAACGAAAAAGTTAACAAAAGGGGACAACTTGAATGAACACACATTTTCAAAGGTTGGAGTCAGAGAAGAATGTACAAATAGATACAAATATTCTGTACTTTACCCTAAATTTTATAGAAAGATTTTTTTTTTTTGAAATTAAATTTTATAGAAAGTTGAGCGACTACAATTGAAATTTGCCTAATTTTGATACGAAGACACCCTGTGTATGTGACGCATTCCCCTCAATTAGTTTTATGTATACATATGTTGAGTCATATAAATTAGTGAAGAAAAATGTGTCATATATATCAGGTGTCTCTGTAACGAGACTATGAACTCACATGGTATTTCTAAATCAAAACTCGAAATTTGCACTATAGTCATAATAATTACTGTTTTTATACGCCAAACTTAATAATCTCCCGTGTCATTGTCAAAATTCATATTATAATTCTATTGGTTGCGTTACGTTTCAAACCATCAACCTTTACCAAAACCGGCCTAATCATAATTTTTAAATTTTAAAACCGAAAGGAGATGGGCCCACTGACATGTGCATCACAACAAACACAGGTCTTTGATCAATCAGAATCCAAGAAAAAGCGGCCTTTTTGCATGTGAGAAGAGATGACTTTTTCCCTTCAGTCCCACCTTGCACAATAATAATAAATATAATAAAAAATAACCGAAAATCAAAATTGTTAATGGTTGGCAAAAAAAAAAATTCAAAATTGTTAAAAAAATTAAAATTAAAATAAAAAAATGATTTTTCTCCGCGTTGAAGGCCAGCTTAGTTACAGCAAATTTCTTGAATTTATTTATGAGGAAATTTATTATCTTCATTTCTTGCTGGCACGCACGGTACATTGAATTCTATTACCAGTTTACCACAATCCACTCCAAAATATGCGTTATTAGTTTTTTCTTTTCTTTTTCTTTAATTGTACTTTTATGTTTATCTAAACCGATTTAAACTACCGTCTAGTGGTAGCGGTCAGCTGTCAAAGCTCATAAGACCTATATACACATCAACCGCTGGTGATGGTACTAGAAAATTTATATTCGATCGGCTTTTCTATAGAGTAAAATTGGGCTTAATAAGGGAGCCCAACTCCCTATTAAAAGCAACCACCTCACCAAATCACATGTACTTTTATACATTGCTTGTTTTAATTAATAGTTGAGCTCTATATACGAAGCTCAACTGGCTCCATAGAATTTACCAGAAAAAACTAAACTGGAATGCATATTCAATTTAGACCTCTTCATTCTAGTTGGCGCGTGCCATTTGATACGAAATTAGACATACGGTGCCATAAATAGTGTCAGACTCGTGCGTGGACTCGTGCGTAGACACATCACAGTAATTGACAACAAGTCATATTGACCCGTAAAATTAATGTGGTGCGCTCAAATGTATACCACACAAACATCTAACACTATTTATGACACCAAATATCTAGTTTTATATCATTTCCCCTATTTCACTTAAGAAGAATCCATGTGCCGTATATTGTGGAGTATAAAGTACTAATGGTCTTAGTTCTTCTTGACGTTTGCATCTATTGTGGAGCAAAGTTCAAACTACACCCGCCAAGTCACTGAAAAGAAAATGAGGTCTCTTGCTGTTTTACAATGTGATAAGAGAAAAATCTGACCAGCTCAGATTTTCTTACAACAGAATGATTTACACAAGGGGAAAAAATCAATTGAGAAGTAAAAAAGAATGAATTGAATACAATTTGCAAAATAATTGTCTAATTCAAAAACACTTGAACTGTTTCTTTCCTCTATCTCGTTTCATGCAAAAGGGGAATTGCGTTGCGATTCTCATCTACCGTCCATTGTGTTAAACGAATTAGCAAATTCTGACGGCTTTGCTGGTATGCTCGACTGTGTTTGGCTATAGGAAAAACTATCCATCATTGTCGAAGTACCTTCCTCAGATTGCCATCTTAGAAGGGCTTGTGGAAGGCTCATATGGAGATCGATTCCGCTACCTTCCTCTTCTTCATGGTTGGAAGGTTTCCATTGCTCGACAAGTGGACCGAGCACGTTAACCGCGTGTCCCATCTTCCGATCTGTTGGAATGGCTCGCGGGCAGTGCAGTGTCCTGCCAACTCGGCAACCTTGCGAATACTCTCATAAGTTTCATCATCAAGATCAAGAGTCGAGTCAATAGCCTTTCGAATATTGTCTTTGTTGACAAGGACCCGGCGGAACCATGTCACCAAGATCGGAAGA